>WWET01004989.1:30734-57959 GCA_011038615.1 Limnodynastes dumerilii
TGTTGAGAGGTGGTATTTCCCAGCCCAAGTCTAAATAACAGTGTAATAGTAAAGCTGGTCAGTATCTGTTTTCAGTAAGCAATTCAAAGATGTATTCCTGCATGCAAAGAATACAATTAACTTGAATCCCCCTGAAAACAACATGGTTTTGTCCAGGAGTAACTTTAAGTTCTTATTTTAAGAAGATTCTTAAGTGTGAATCAGGCCCATTTGCTTTACCTATAATACATAGTGTTGAGAAGCTAGTTATTTTCATATTTTATTACACTTTCCTTATTCCCTTCACCGTCCCATTTTATATTTCGCTCTAAATTTTAACAAATCCTAATAAAGTTTGTAGTTTTAATTAACTGTACCTTTTGGAAATAGCTTGGAAGGAGTGCATCCTTTGTTAATCCCATTTTTTGTTAGTTTTGTGGAATTTTTGCAAATTTACAGGGATCCGGATAGCACCCGGGGACCTTATATTGTACCAAACTAGTTAGAATTCTAGTCGCCAATTCCAGCTTTTCTTTATCCGTCAGTGCGAGTATCTCTGTCTTTCAAACATATTGACTGGTTATTATTTTTATTTAAACACACTTTTGCAATACTCGGTTGTGATGTCAACATGCTTCCTAAATATAACATACATAGCCGAACTCTGCGGCATTACCGGTCCACTCTCTGAGCATGGTCCACTTGCCATACCCCGAGGGACCACTTGATGGCTCCCTGTCGTGAAAATGCACTGCCCATAGTGAAAATGATTTAACTTCTATGGCAAGTTGTATCGAATAATGTCTGCAATAAACCACTTTACAACACAGCATACGCAGTAACGAGTTTAACTTTTTCCGATCAGTACCCACTATCAGAGTGCATCTGACTAGCGTTACCTTTTAAACTAATACGGAACTTTAACACACGACTGCTCGTCAACTGGAGCAAAACCTTGCCACAACCAGTTTCACTAGTTCTACTCAGGCTCAAGGCGACTACAAATATGGATTAAAATAAAACAAGATCTTTAAAATATAAACTACAGGTACTGAATGAGCTGCTACACTAAGGAGGCCAATCCTAAAAACAGAATATAGAAATAAAGTGCTGCGCTAGAGAGTACTAGAAAAATAATATTGTACTGTATAACACACATACACAGATAGAATGGTATAAACTGTTACTGGTTAATGGCAGTGTTGCTGGTGCATTTCCTTTGTTTCTGTTGCTAGCAGATTACCCTTGCCTTTCATGCACCTGTTTGCATTCACCTATAAATTGATTGAGTAACGTCCATTTTGTGTGTATACTGTTTGAGAGCTTGTCTGGGAGGAGCAGCTGATAGAGTGTGTTGTTCCACAGCAGCTATTTTGGAGGCTTTAAGGGGTGTCTCCTGAGGTATGTTAGCTCTCGGTTTAAAAACATATATATGACCCAACATTGGGACTCTCATTGTTAGAGTTAGGACTACCATATTCAGAAAGGCCTTGACAGTGGATGGTGGTTTATCATATATTTGTGCAAATATGTGTAACAGACATTTCTGCATTTTATTTTACAGATATACAGTATAGTCTGTTACTGGTTTATGGCAGTGTTGCTGGGGCATTTCCTTTGTTTCTGTTAGCAGATCACCCCTGTGTCTTTCATGCACCTGTTTGCATTTACCTATAAATTAATTGAGCAACTTCCATTTTGTGTGCATAATATACACACTATTGGTAATAGCACGAATATATCATCATTTATTCATAAAACATTAAAAGAAAAACATTAAAAGAGAACAATCAAACCGGCAACAAATAGATACATAAAAGACACATATAGGTCATTAGACCAATAAAAGGTTGGACCAACTTGAAAGATCAAAGTAAAACATGGAGATTAAATAAATAAATATATATATATAATTGTCCCACATTAGAGAATTAAATTGTTAGTTTTTTGGTATTTTTAAGTTCACAGTGACTAGCCACTTAGATTAGATTGATTTTGATATAGGACCTTTTAGAGTTCCAAGGGATCCACAATATGCCTCTTCAATATTATAATATGGTAGCTCCTCTAACAAATAGGGTAAAGGAACAGTATACTCCCAAAGAAATGTGCTTTAAAGTAGGTACTAGATGTAGAAAAACTCCTTACCGGCTGGCAGGCGCACGTCCGCGCCGGCTAGCTGACGGTTTGTGAGGCTGCTGTTGGCAATCTATGGGTTTTCTCCTTTACTCTGTGAAACCGAGGATCATTTTGAAGGGGAGTGGACCTTTAGCCTGGGCTGCGTCTTCAATGTAGTTGTAATCAAGCATAAAGCAGCAGTACTGATAGCTGCAGAGCCTTGTGCAAGAATTTGTTACATTCATTTGCAAATATATGATAAGCCAGCAGCCACTTACAAGGCTTGTCTGTTTTGGTGGTCCTAAATCTAGAACCTTGGGTTATATCATGTATATTTTAATTGAGAGCTCACCCCGGCAGAGGTCTCCTAGTCTCCAAAACAGCTACTCCAAAACAGTACAGGGGGTACAGGTGGCTTACAATCACATCTGAGTTACCCAATACCCAGAATTCCTTTCTTACATGGTGGTCGGCCATCTTTGGGCAATGGCTGATACACTAGTCTTTTCTTCCCCGCCATTTTCTATGCCAGTAATGGAGGGTGCAAGATACAATTTAGGATCTAAAGATGTACAGGTGAAATAGTAGGATTTGAGGAAGTACAATAGCAAGAAAAAATGCATTCCTTACAAACACACTGCCAGCCATATTTGAAGATACATTTAATATTTAACAGTTCACCATACACTGCTACAGTCTCAAACAGCACTTTTGCTTAAACCTACTTTCCTTAAACCTTCAATGGTATGTAAGATAATTAGATTAGGTTACATCTAATACTATGACTATATTTAAGAACAGTTGCAGTGTAAAATAACATGAAATTAATCTAGAAAACTTTGTATAAAGATTTGAAGCTGAAACAATGGAAGACACTATGCATACACAAAGAGATCACAATCACAAAAAAAAATACAAGCTATGTGTAACTAACAAGCACATTTAAAGTTTTTAGCGAGCAGATCCAAAAACAAAGAAAATTAACCCATACTTGATTTATACCGACAGATAAACCACAGCTGATTCTAACTTGCATATAGATCAATAAACAAAGTAAAACAATACACTGATTTAGACCATAGAGAATGCTACCACCTCTGTGCTTTTTATACAAAACAGCAATGGTGGAATAGGTCTGAGAGCACGAGTAATAACTTCCTATAGTCTCTAAAATATGGTAAAACTTCATCTAAATGTACAGTAATACTGTTATAGACCTTTTAATCGCCGTGATATCCATGCTGCTAATGTTAAAGTATAGGGATTACTATTTGCCTTAGAAATCGCGTGATATAGCTGCAAATTGCGTGAGAATGCTGAAATCACGCGACATTTGGAAATGCAAACTATATATATAAAGTTTTTGGCCACCATTTTCCTTTGCAGTCTTTAGAGTTGCTCAAGTGGTGTGATGTGTGAGAGATCTACTGGCTGCCTTCTGGTGTTTTTCAGAATCTGTTTGCCCAAACTGTGTTCTGCAAATTATTATGTAAGTACACTAATTTGTTCCCAGTTTCAAGTTGTTATTTTATTTTAAAATAATTATTTTGACTTTACAAATGATTAACATTTTAAAAACATATTCAAGCTGGAGTGTCTTAATGTTGCTAATCCAGCCCTGAAATATGTGAATGTGAGGGGGATTAAAGGTTATTTTATTTTTTATGATATAGATAAATTTAGTATTTTCTTAATGCACACAGATACTCAGCAGCTTGCCTATTGCAATGTAAGTTAGCTTTGTGTTAGGAAACCTCACCTCTTATCTGTAATACTGTAAGCTACAGATGAAATATTAAACCACTGGTATGAACATTTTTGAGCACAATAATTACTAAAGTTAGCAAACTTTACATGGTCTGTATCCAGGCCACAGTGCACACAAGTGCTTATCCCCTAATCTTGATGTGCTTTTGCCCTCATTTTTTCAATTTTTACTTAATGTATGTGTTGTGAATTTTATCCAAAAAACCATCATTTAAAAAATAACAGCATAATGTCAGATGTACATTGTTAGCTTAATGTTAGCAACACATAGTTAGTGTGTCCTTTTTTTTTCATACATAGTTGCATCATGTCCAGCCCCAGTCCTTCACGGAATGGTGCAGGGTCTTCGCAGGGTGCTGCCTCTGCTCCTGCCAAAACAAAATCCGGCCGCAATGTCAGGTTTTTATATGCAGAGAATGCTGCCCTAGTCGAAAATGTTATTTCGCATTATGGGCAACTTCTTGGGGAAGATGCCACTACAACCCCCTATTCGACAAAAAGGAATTTCTGGCAGCAAGTAGTGGACGGCGTCAATTCCCTGGGCAGACAAAAGTCTGCGCTTGAATCTCCAATCACTTAAACTAACTAAGAAAAAGCAAGGATATGATACAACATGAAAAAGATATAAGAAAAATGTATTATTAATTAATAAAAATTATTAAAATGAAAAAATTTATTATTAATTAATAAAAACTATTAAAATGACCACTCGCTAAACAAGTGCACAGTTGGACAAGAATAAATGCTACAACACACTGATTGAATCAGACTTAGCAACAGATATTGGCAGTGATGGTGATAAGAAAAAAATAGAATAATAAATAAAAATAATGTCCAAAAAATCCAAATAATGTCCAAAAAATCTAAATAAATGAGTAGATATATATTGCACTGGAGAGTAGATGCTGTAGATAGCGTTATTGAAATTCCATAGTTAGCTAAATAGCTGATCCGTTGGTAGATGGTGCATAAAGGAATAAAAGTATAGATGTTATGAGCTAGTATTGAAAAACCATTGAATGGGTACAGTGTAGCTTATCTTGAGTAGTGATTTAGATGTCCATAATTGCAACAAATGAAAAAATAAATAAATTAAACCAGCTGGTGATGATGATGAGTAAGTGCCTTACTCTAAACAAAAAGAACAGCAATTGTACAGGTGGATAGCAATTGGGGATAGTTCTCTAATATTCCAATATAAATGTCCAGCAATTTTAATGTGCAATCATTAAGAATAAAAAACGGGAACAGTGTCTCCAATGGTGAATACATTCATTCGTGGGCAACTCTCCTCATAAATATTCAGACCCAGTTAGCAAAGGCAGCGTTTTAGTAGCCAAATAAATAACAAGTGAGCGTAAGGCAATTGCCAAAGAAAAGATTTATACTTGCTGCTTTCTGAGGCTTGGAATAGCGCTATATAGTAGTAGCAGATGAATGGAGGTGCAGACTGCCGGCGGGCGTCCCCGCCGCGTGTGCGCTCTTGTCAGCTGTGGGTTTGAGGGAGAGTTGCAGGAAACAACAGGTCCACCTGATGTAATAGCCACGTGTGCAAATGGGTATAGTGAGTGGAAACAAGGTCAGTGCGACGCGTTTCGTCGCTAGGATTAATAATACATTTTTCTTATATCTTTTTCATGTTGTATCATATGCTTGCTTTTTCTTAGTTAGTTTAAGTGATTGGAGATTCAAGCGCAGACTTTTGTCTGTCTATTTGTTGTATCTTTATTGGGGTGTCACCACCCAATCTCTGCGATTATCCCCATCACTTACAACTACTTGTTTACATAATTTAAGTGAGGCTTATTTCATAGCCATTATATCTCTAGCGCTCATCAGACAGTGTATATTTTTGTGTATTGTCAATTCCCTGGGCCAATATCGGCGCACAGAAAACATCTGTTGGCGCCGCTTTTCAGACATCAAAATCTTAGTGAAATCTAAGATTAAGGAGGAACGAAAAGGTGCAGCAAGAACCGGTGGGGGACCCACAAAAAAAGTCCCATTCAAAGATTATGAAGAGCTGAGGCGGCCCATCATCTCTGATGAGCTCCTGGAGGGAACAAACGTCCAGGATATGGACGCAACGTCAGAAGAAGGTAATAAACGTCTTACAACAACAATTATGTTAAGCTGGCATAGGCAACCTGCGGCTCTCCAGGTGTTGCAGAACTACAACTCCCAGTATGCTTTAACTGCAAAAACATAGCTGATACGTGACAAAGCATGCTGGGAGTTGTAGTTTCTCAACACCTGTTTAAACGCAGGTTGGCTATGCATGACCTAAAGTATACATTACAAGTGCCATGACTAATGTTTAAATAACTTACCTTTGTACAGTTCCTGGTCCGTCATCACAACCTGGCGCACAAACTCCAAGTGCTCCTGCAGACGTGCAGATGTCCTTATCAAATTTCTGAAATTTCTGGTGGGTTACTCCATGTTATCTTCCTCTTTATCTTGAATAGCATTTCATCTGTTTCATCTGCAATACCAAAATTCATTAATACACATAATTTATGACATTTTTCATATCTTCCCAACAGATGAACAGCCCCATGTACCTGTGGAGGAACACGTCCTGGAGGTAGTGGAGGATGTAGAGCATGAAGACACAGAAGATGTGTTTATCATAAATTTGGAGTCGGTACCAACACCCCTGCAGTTACCGCCTTCACCATGCATTATACAGCCAGCACAAGCCACTCCAATAGAATCACCTGCACCTGCTGCCCAACAGCAGCTTCTGGAGAGAGTGGCTTCAACTATGGAGCGTGAGGAAGAAATGCAGGCGATGTTTATGGGCAGTCAACGGTCATCCATGAGAAGGGTCATGAGAGCAATCCAAAGTACCCAAAGTGTGATCCTCATGGGTTTTAATAGAATTGGTGCTGCCATAGAAAGGCAAAATATAATCCTTTCACAAATGTGTACAATTATGCAGGAGGGTACAAGTGTTTTTAGGGAGCTAAATGTTAAGTTGGCTCATATGTCTGCCCAACAGATGGCCCAAATAGAAATACACAACCCATCTGCAGCAGCTGGTGCATCCACCTCTTCAGCTGACACCAGCTTACCCCTACCTCAGCAACCACAGGCCCTAACACACCAGTACGGCATGGTGCCAGAACCAGGGGGGGTTTAGGGCACCCTCATACCCCAACCCATCAGTCCTCTAGGAAGAGAAAGTAGTTATGTTTGTTTTTTTGCAAATTTCTGTTTATAACATTTAAAAATGTTCTTCATATTTGAGCAAAATGCCTTAATTTAAACTGACTGCCAGTTTAAAAATGTCAAAATAAATTTTTGAACAAAAACCTTTTGTGTCACTTATTTTCAATTTGTATACATCATACACATAGCATCATTGGGGTAGATCCAGAACTACGTCCATCTTCCATAGACGGTCGTAATTCAATAAACAATAGCTACTGCGCATGCGTAGTAGCTATTGTACGTAATCTGCGTATCGTTTCGATACGTAGATTGCGTATATGCGGTCTTCCATAGACAGACGTAGTTCTGAATCTGGACCCTTGTTTGGAGGGTTTTCAGTGTTGCATATTGCCAGGTGCATTAAAGATGCCTTGTTTAAGAACACAGCAACTCCCTAGTCCCTAGTGACCCAAAAGTATAAACCTTCAAATTAGGCATGGAATGGCGCTTGTTTTTTTTAAAACAATTAGTAAAGTGACACATGAATAGTTTAATGGATTTTTATTGCATTTCAGAAATCCCAATAAATAAAGGATTAGTGTAGATCAACACAGCTACCCCAAAGATCATTCAGACATTGATTACTTGAATTTTATTCTAGCAGAATAGGTTATGGATTGTCAAGATTATTTTCTCTATTAATTACTGCATTTTTTTGCCTCACGGGCAGGAATGAAGGGGCCTCCAACTGCACCCAGATAGAGTACTATCAAACTATGCCAGCAATTCAACCTGCAATAAAACACATATTTTAAGGTGGTGCTGTGTGAGAGGCATTGAACTCAAACAAAGCTTGGATTACCACTTTTCTGGGTTGATACAAATTAAAAGGTAAACATGTGGGACACTTATAGTTTCATCTATTTCCCAGGTCCCTGGTAGTGGTACCTACCCAATCATGTCCACTTGTTAATGAAAGATCATCACGTCTCGTGACGATCCCACGACTGAGAACCCAGGATAGTTACCCATAATCCACCACCAAGATAACTTTACCTATGATGCAATATTAAGAACCCAAATTCCTCACCAAATTTTATGTTATTTCAAGTTAGAGGCTCCTAGTCCGTAAAGGGGCCCCAGGGGGTGCTGTGTGAGAAGCAGTGAAGTTCTGACCCCAAGGCTCTCTGAGATATCAGCAGTCAAATAAGGCCTACATTTCAAACTGTCAAGATTTAAACAAAGAAAAAAAGGGGTAAGTACCAATAGTTTGCAAGAGGTCCAGACCCACAACTTACAAGATATAGATTCCTAGTCCACAACACACCTAAAGGGGCCCTAGGGGGTGCTGTGTGAGAAGCAGCGAAGTTCTGACCCCAAAGGTCACAAAGATATCAGCAGTCAAAGAAGGCCTGAATTTCCAGCTCTCAGGTTTACAATGAGAAAGAAAGGTAAGTGTAACATGTATTTGCATGTTTTAAGTTAGAGGCTTATTGCCCACAACACACCTTAAGGGGCCCTAGGGGGTGCTGTGTGAGAAGCAGCGAAGTTCTGACCCCAAAGGTCACAAAGATATCAGCGGTCAAAGAAGGCCTGAATTTCCAGCTCTCAGGTTTACAATGAGAAAAAAAGGTAAGTGTAACATGTATTTGCATGTTTTAAGTTAGAGGCTTATTGCCCACAACACACCTTAAGGGGCCCTAGGGGGTGCTGTGTGAGGAGCTGCAAAGTTCTGACCCCAAAGGTCATAGAGATATCGGCGGTCTAATAAGGTTAAATTTCAACCTGTCAGGATAAAAAAAAGGGGGAAAGTGTAACATGAATTTGCAGGGGGTCGAGACCCACAACTTGTAGACTCTTCAACTAAAACGTTCACTGTTTAAAAAAACTAATCCCCCCCAGCTGATATAAAAAATACCAACCCCCCCTAATAAAACAACTTTAGCTCGGTTGAGCCTAAAGAGCTGCACAACCTCCTGGTCAGACAGGGAGTCCAGGTCCATACGCACATGATACACACGGGGTTGCCGAATGATGCACCGTGTGCAGAACCTGGGGCTGGTGTTGGTCACTCTCCTCCTCTCTCCTTTGTGTGACTGTCACAAGGGCAGCTACACCAGCCTTAAGTACAACAGCATCCATACACAAAAATCCTCCCTCTATCTCTGTGAAAATAGTCACATATGCTTGCAATTAAGGGCTGCCTTTTATAGGACCCATAATGCAGCAAGACCTTTGTAAAGGTGGTGTAATCAATTTTGAATGTTGCTGAAACAAATTACTAATGTTGTTGAAATAAATTAGTAATATTGGTTAAATAAATTATTTATGTTCTTGAAATCAATTAATTATGGTCTTGAATGATTGATGTGCCTGAAAACTATTATTAATGTTCATGCAATGTAATTTGAAGGTGATTTCCATCAAAATCGCACTTATTGCAGAACGATTTGCTACTTGGCGATTTCCAGGCGATTTCTAGGCGATTCAGTGAAATCGCCCTTTGTGAATACAGTGATTTGTATACCTACCATCGTAAAAAATAGGGGCCTTGATATAGGAGACGGCGATTTCTTTGAAGCCTCAAATCACACGATTTAGAGCTTTGTGAATACCACAATGTTACTTTAGAGGCTCAAATCATGCGATTTGTGGCGATTTCTCTCAAATTGTCCTTTGTAAATGAGGCTCATAGAGAGCAAAGTGGAGAAGAACATATACAATACTTTAAAGAATTTAAGGCTTAATAAGGAAAGAAAAAGAGGCAATAACGGAACACCCACGACCACCAATTATGACGTCATTCAGCATATATAAGTAGGACAGGGAGAACCATACCTTGAAAAAGAGCAGTCAGTGTGCTTGAAACACATTGGTAGGTCTTGAAGGGAAGGTTTTCCTGAGTCTGTGTTCCACTATAGCTGTTTCTCTCCCTCTCTGGGTACGTTTTGGTTGAGGGCCCTTTAACCAGTATCTTTGTTTGAAGAGTTTTTAACATCTTAGAGGAAGGCCATAGAGAGAACATTTTGAAGGCTAAGTGAAGGGAAACCCCCTCCCCGTGAAGGGAAGCAATTTTTAGCTGTTTCTCTCCCTCTCTGGGTACGTTTTGGTTGAGGGCCCTTTAACCAGTATCTATGTTTGAAGAGTTTTTAACATCTTAGAGAAAGGCCATAGAGAGAACATTTTGAAGGCTAAGTGAAGGGAAACCCCCTCCCCGTGAAGGGAAGCAATTTTTTTCCATAGAATAAAGGAGACAGAACCACGTATGTTTAAAGAAAACTTTTTATTCAAATTATGTTTTTATTGAAGATTTTTTATTGATTTGGAATAAATTCAATATATTTCTTGATATAAATTGCTGAGAGCATTTGGATTATTGGTAACAGAGGAACATCTTCTATCCGGCATATAAAGAAAGTGGGTTCTGATTCCCTATTTGGCATTCTGTCATTCTGTAAAGAAAAACAGAAAAGGGTTTATTGTCACTGCAAATAAGGAAAACAAAAAAGAGCATATCTGATACTCCTGAATTTCAAGAGGAGGAAAGTGTGAGTATCTTTTCATTGTTGGTACTTACCTTTTGATTTACGGTATTGCACAAGGAGTTCTTTCCTTCTCCCTAAACTGTGTTGGACGAGAGGAGGTAATCCAAAGAGGGTATTCCAGAAGAAAATCTGAAGAGGGGGAACAAAGAACAGAAGGAAACCTACTAGATTCATTTGGCTGATTGGTGCTTACCCGTAAAACCTGAGGTGCTGCACAAAAATGTTTCCTTTCTTTTCCATTATGAGCCTCACCCAAGCTGAGGAGATTAGAGAAGAGACCAGAGGAGATATATAAAGGAGGACTTGGAAAGGATCTCACGAAGAAGTCTTCTACTCCCTTGAAATTCCCTGGAAAAGGAGAACAATGTAAGAGGTACTTTTTGATCATCAAAGGAACATTTAATAAAGAGAACAGTCCTTGTAACAGTATTAAACCAAAAGAACTGTACATTTTAGATGATAAGAAGTTTTACCATATTGTAGAGACTATGGGGCTGATTCAGAGATGCGATTGCGAAAAGATCGCAAATATACGCATCTAAGGTAAAGATCTTAGCAGGTTCCAGCCCACTGCATAAAGAGTCACTCCCCTTGCAAACAGCGGTGGATCTTAAACTTAGACCACCATTGACTAGTCCTAACTCTGCGCTGGCAGTTGACATCTTAAGTGACGTAGTAGCGTATATTTAAGATCCCAAGTGTCAGCCCACGCCCACTTTCCCTCATTTCCCTGCCTCCCCCCGCCCATTTCCATGCAAATCCTTAAGATCTTAAAGATTCGCAGCACTTAAGATCTTAAGTGCTTGCGATCGATTCACACTTACGATCTTAGAGAATTTACGCTCCTAACCGCTACGTACATGGCGTTGCACTATTACTACGCATGCGCAGTTTTGTGAATTTTCTAAGATCCTAAATATACGCTCCTAAGTGCCGTGGAAATCGTATCTCTGAATCAGACCCTATAAGAAGTTATTACTCGTGCGCTCAGACCTATTCCCCCATTGCTGTGTTGGTTGTTAAGATACATTAGTATCCCCGGGAAAGGGATTTTTGGGGGACACAAGAGTATATTAAGGGGATATTGAGAGGTGTGATCCCTGCAGAAACTAAGGTGGAGCAGCAAAGTTGGGAGCGCGGTTAAATAACCATTTAAAATGATTGCTTTTTATACAAAAGACTATGCACACATCACATCAGAAAAATCTCAATAAGCAACAATAATAACAACATTCAACAAATTAAATATCTACACTGAAATTAACAACTTTGCAACCACACATCAGAAATATTCCTCAAATATCCAATAATCAGAACATAGCATAAAATCCAACTTCTCCCATGATTCCATTTCAGCACCTTTTCATGACACACTAAGCAGAAAAACTCTCTTTACCAACATCAACAGATGGTAAAATAATTACTACCCCCCATTTGTTGGTTAAAAGGAGTTTTCTGCAATGTACAGAAAAGTGAGAAAGATGACTGAGCTCCATTTGTTGAAGTCTAAATTTAATGATATGTTCTAACTAGATTTAATAAGGTTACCAAAGATTAACTTTCATTTATTAATCATACACATGTAGACAGAAATACATAAATACTGCAATGTCACCAGACCTAATCTAACAATAGAACAATCAGTAAGATGGCCGTCACCACATGGCATTCCATAATGGCAGAGCTTAAAAAACTATTTACATCATCCAGTAGAAAGCAGACAGAAATGAGTTTAAGTGTGAGAACAATCATTATCTCACCAGAAGCAACTTATAGGAAAAAGAGTGAGAGTAAGAGTTATAAAGAGATATCAGTAGTATAATTATTGTTGCATGCTGCAGGAGAAATCCTAGCAGCCTGTGAAGTTCCCTGTCTAAGTTCTATGTGCTTGGTTTCCCTCAGTTGCTGGATAAACAATTGATATGTGCCTGGGTTCCCTCAGCTTCTAGTTAAGCAATTAGGACTGCCTGAGCTCTGCAGATGATTGCTGGAGTGGATTTTAAATAGCCTGAGCCAGGGAAGCCTCACTGTCAGCTATAGTGTCTGGTGTTCCTGCATTTGCCTGTGATCTGATCAAGTTCTCCTTGTGCTCCTGCCTTGGATTGTGTTGTGATTTCTGCCCTTTGTTCTCCTGGTGTTACCCTTGCCCTCTCTGTCTCTGTTGTCTGCCCTGTTGTCTGTCTGTGTGTGGCGTGAGTAGCTTTCTACTCACGCTGGCAGCTGCAGTCTTAGGCAGGTTCAGCATATTTCCCTCTGCTAATTGGTCTATGTGTTTACTATCTCACACTGTCTGTACCTGCCAAGTGAGCATTTTATCTGCTCCTCTCCTGTGGACACTGTTTACCATCTCTCAGTGTGTGGAGTCTGGTCTCCAGACCAATTGACTCAATCTCTCCATGAATTTGCCGTATACCAAATTGCATTGGGGTTGAGGCAATTTTGATCAAATCACCATCCAATTCCTGTTTCACACTTAAGAAGGGGCTTGCAATTATTCTACTCAAGGCATAACTGGCCTAAACCATGTTGAATTTAAGTTATTTTTCTTTCATCTTTTGCAAACAGTTTTATAGTTCAGAAGTTATGTTTCTCAAGTTTATTAAGACAAAGTCAAAATAAGATTGTAATTTAAATGTTGTTCAGTATGTGTGTGCAGAAATCAATTACAATATATATCTCTGCAACTAACTTTTCATCTCATGAAAACAACCTGTTTTTGTGCAGGTGTAACTCTTCAATTTTAATTACAAACTCCTTCTGAAGTGTGAATCAGGTAACACGATTGGTTGCAGCCCCATGGCCTATAAAAGGCAGTCCCCAATTACTAACAAATGTTGCTTTGTTTGGAGAGAGAATGGAGTTTGTTATTGGTAGTGCTTTGAATGTCTTGGTGAATGCTGGTGTGGCTGCTGTTGTGGCAGCCACACAAGGGAGTGAGGAGAGTGATCATCAGCCCCAGGTTCTGCGCACACAGCGCATCATATGACATCCTAGGGTGTATCACGTGCGTATGGACCTGGACTCCCTGTCTGATCAGGAGGTGGTGCAACTTTTTCGGCTTAACCGTGCCAACCTCCTGAGAATTTATGACAAGGTAAGGAGGGATTTGGAACCTGAAACTGCTCGTTCCCATGCATTGTCTGTTATGCAGAAATTAATGTATGTCCTCCACTTTCTGGCTATTGGGTCTTTCCAAGCAGTCACTGGGAGAGTGGAGGGACTTTCACAGCCAAGTTTTAGCCATCACTTGACTCATGTTAAGTGCACTCAAAAACCTAGCGCGTACATATATTTGCTTACCCAGCCAGGAGTCACAATGGCGTGCTCATAAGCTGGCATTCTATAGTATCTCAGGATTTCCCAATGTCCTGGGTGCTATAGATTGCACTCACATACCGCTGAGACCACCTAAACAGCGATCCCAGGTCTATGTGAACCGTCATCATTACCATTCCCTGAATGTTCAAGTGGTCTGTGATGCTAATATGAAAATAATGAGTGTGTTTGCTGGCTTTCCTGGGTCTTGCCATGACTCCAATATTCTGAGGCAGTCATCCTTGTATGACAAGTTTAAACTTGGTCAAATGCCAGAAGGATGGCTGCTAGCTGAGTGTTTGGATGTTTTTAACATGTTTTTATATGTTTACAAATCCTAATCACTAATTTTTTTTTTTTCATTTTTCATAGGGGATTCAGGATATGAGTGTCGCTCCTGGCTCATGACACCATTACTGAATCCACAAACTCCTGGGCAACACAATTACAATCAGGCACATGTAGCCACTAGAGGAGTGATAGAACACACCTTTGGGCTTTTAAAAACTAGGTTCAGGTGTCTGGATAAATCTGATGGCGTGTTGCTTTATTCTCCTGCTATGGTGGCAGAGATTGTGCTTGCATGTTATGTCCTGCATAATGTCGCCCTAAACCAACAATCCCCCGACATTATTGCAGTTGAGGACACAGTGCAGGAAGCCCATTTAACATCTGGTGATGTGTTCTCCAATGTGTCTGGGAGGCAAATTAGGGATAGAGTCATTCAGAATTGGTTTTCTTGTAAGTATGACTATGCAAAATTACAATGCAATTTGTGATTAGATGTTGGTCATGTTACCATTTTTACGCACTATGGTGTTTATGTAATGTACAAAATATTGTGAAGTACAAAGCTAAAGTAACTATTTTGTCAGCTAACAAACAAAAGCAACAACAACGTATGGTTCAAGGTTTTATTTGCACCATGTTAACCATAAAAAACTGCATTTAGTATTTATGTAAAGCGGTATAAACAACAGTAAACACACACTGACCCAACTTTAACCTATTATTTTCTTCTCAAGGATTGTCTTGTTGGTGTTGTGGCATGTTTACAGCCTAGGCCACCCCTTGTCCTAGGTCCACGTTGGATGGGAGTGTTGGGGGCAGTACTGATGGGTGCGCTGTCAGCACTTGTTTCTGCGGAGGTTGACAATGATGCAGGTTGGTATACAGTTTGCCTTTGTGCCTCCAGTTGTGACGACAAATGAATCATGCGGATGTTAAGTTCTCTGCGAAGACTATTGGCCTCCTGTAAAGCGCTACTCTCTTGGGTCAGAATTATATTTTGGTTCTCTAGTGTAGCACCTAGCCTGTTGAATCCCATTATGTTTGTGCTTTGAGAGTTACGCACGGCCTTAAATATTTTGCGCAGCGTTGTGCATTGTGATGACTCTGTTATATTTGGGTCTATTTCCACAGGGTCAAGTTGCTGTTGTTGATCAATGCTGGAAGTAGAAGGATCATCTGAAGAGAATAAAAAAAAAGGTAAGTACAGACGAACTCTAAAATCTTTTTCACAGGGTTAGGAAATTTATGTTTACTTTTTTTTCCAACAGGTGTAACACACATTCCTTAAAGAAAAGAATGATTTAAAGGCTAATTATGGACGTCAACACTCACCAGCCACTGTTGGTTCCGAAGGGGACATCACCACATCCACATTGCCTTGTACTTCAACCTCAGGTTCATGTGATGGACCAGCAACTATTTAAAGGTAACACATACGTTAGCTCATATGTAACACTTCATAGCAGTTGCAAATTGAAAGTTAATGAAAGTCATACTGTACCCTCTTCATATGGTTGATCGGTGTCTTGCATGTTGACACCTTCAATCACATCATCCGTAAGAATAGGCCAGATTAGCATCTCATAGGGATGAATTAGGATCTTTTTTGCAGGGCCACCATGCGTTTGGCGCCCATGTTTACTTTGGGCCTGTAACTTTTGTTTAAAAAGGATTTTGATATCTGAAAATCTTTTACGACAGGTCTGCTCAGACCACTTGTAGTTGCCAACTGCATTCACAGATTCCATAGTTGCCGTTTGCAGGCATATGAGGTTGTAGGTGCATCCTCACCCAGAATTTCAGAATAAATATGCATTACAGACTCAACTAAGGCAGAATTTTCTTCATGACTGAACCTGACATTTCGCCCTGATTTTGTCTTTTTAGGGGCATCAGAGGAAGCTCCAGCGGCATCAGCAGGATCACCAGATGGTGCAGGATTGGCCATCAGACAACTAAGGATTGAATAAAGGACACACATTTAGTATAATGTTTCCTTTTAAGTATATGATTTTGACCTTATTGGGCATGTATTTTTGTTAATAATCTTTATTGTCTACAAGTCTAATCTTTTATAATAAAATATCCTTGAACATACCATTTTGACACCAAAAAATCTTTACCCAACAATTTAGCTAATGCATCATGTGTGCACTATAATGATGATGGGAAAATGCATATTCTATATAAACATAAGCAGTAGTCATTTACAGCAAAAAAAAAAGAGATATTAAAACAAAACCAAGATTACTCCTGCCCTAAACCATTCACATTGCATTGTTGCCTTATTTTATCTGTTCAAAACACTATAACACTTGTCAGGAGATGTTTAAGTTGACAAGTGTATTTAACGGTATATTTTACCTTAACTTGCATCAATGAGTCCATGAACCAATGCAAACAAATATGTGTGCATGTCACAAAATATATTAAAAACAACAAGTATTAAATAGACATACTTTGCCCCAGTCAACACTTTACTAACTGTGTGAAAATAAGTGTGACTTTGCTATATGGGACACTCGCAAGTTAAACTAAGGAATTCTACATAAAACACCAGAACACAGTATTAATTATACATTTCTCACACAAATACTTACATGTATTGTCCTCAAACAAATGAAGGTCAAGAATTTCACCCTAAAATCGCTCACAACTAGCATGAAACAACTATCCACCATCCACTTTCAAATACCAGAACAATTTAACCTAAAATGGTGGCCAAACAGGGTTTTATACAGCTCTGAAGCTTGGATCTCGCGGGACTTGTGGAAATCACGACAAATCGCAGGCAAATCACGGGCTGTGTCCTGCAAAATGGAAAGCCCTATACTTTAACATTGGAAACAAGGATGTTGCGACGATATTAAAGGTAAAAACGTAGCGATTAAGCCAAACTGAAAGCGATGGATATCTACGGCGCTTCTTAAAATCGATGCAAAATCGATTCTTGATGAATACAGCGAGTTGGCCACGAAAAGCAACAGAAAATCAACTTATGTAAATGAGGCCCCTTGTGTCTCTACCCCGTAAGTCCATCTCCGGTGTTTATTATTTACCACTGTTACACACCACCACATACATCGGGCAGTGTGTAACGTGTCTCTGGCTGCCCCAGTTCCCCTCCTTACCTCTCTGCGGGCCCCGCTTGCCGCTCCCCTCCAGGCTGTGTGTTGTGCAGCTCCCTGCCCCCCGCAGCGTTCCTGTGTCTCCGGTCCTGGCGGCGATCATCAGCACACGCTGGGGCTGTATGGGCGCCGCCATCTTCTCCAGGGAGCATCCTGCGGTTTCCCCAGCAACCAGGCCGTGGGCCAATCCACATTAGGGGCAGTCCTGACGTCCTTGCTGCACGCTCCGTCGCATCCCCAATCAGCTGGCAGGTACTTTTGGCACGATCCTCATTCTCTTTCATTGGCTCCTTCTTATTTATAAACCAGGTAATTGCCTCAGGGAATTGCCGGTTATAGCTTATGCTGCCACGTGCTTCTGACTTTATCTTCCTCTTTTATCTTCTCATTGTTTTCTGCAGCTTTATTGAGTGCCCCATCGTTGCCCTTCCTGGTTCCAGATTGTTATCCACTTGTCTCATTCTCCCTATCTTCTCCTTGTTGTTAATTCCTTCTTGTATTAACCTGTTCCAATCCTGAGTACTTGTCTGTGTAATCCTTTGGGATTCTCCGCTGGTGTGAGTGTTGTGTGAGTTACCCAGTTTGTCTTGTTAGTCAGTCCAGTCTTGTCTTCCCAGTCACGTACGTTCAGTGTTCATTGTTGTTTGTCAGTACAGTTCCTTCTGTTACTGCTGCACCAACTTACCCGCTTCTTCTCATCCACTCCCCTTGGTCCCATTTCCTCTTCCGGGTTTTCTCTAAGGTGTGTATCCTGAAGAAGTCTCACCAGCTCCAGTCTATCCCCACCATCAGGGGCTCTAGCGAACACTCAGATGGACGCAGGCTCTACATATTGGTGAGTGACCCGTTTCCCTCTCTCTCTCTCTCTTAGGTCACCCCGGTACTCTGTCAAGGTAAACCCGGGGTACCGTAACAACCACTGTGTCCATCTGCCAGTGTGAGTGTGAGTCAGCCCATCGGACTATGCTCCCCTGTTAGTGGTGTGTGGTATTCCATCTCCTGCTTGTCCATCTTCTGCTGGTACCTATTGTCCTTCTGTGTGCAAGGGTTCCAGCCCGCATATCTGTGTGCAAGGGTTCCATTCTGCATATCTGTGTGCAAGGGTTTCAGTCTGCATATCTGTGGGCAAGGGTTCCAGCCTGCATATCTGTGTGCCCTGTTATGAGAACGGTTCAAGGGCGCGGAGTCTACTTTATCAGGTAGTGTTCCCCAGAGCCCCTGATGGTGGGGTTGGACTTGGCTGCGCCCCAACAACAGGTCGCAGTCCCCAAAACCGAATTTGCAGGAGAGCGGAAGCAGGGAAAGGCCAGATTTACACAGGTGGGTGGCACAGATCAAATGCAGGAACAGTGATATGCAGAGAGACTGCACAGACAGACACACTGGAGATGATGGAGTAATCTACAACAGTGATTATGCAGAGAGACTGCACAGACAGACACACTGGTAATAAGCAGACAGGCAAGGCTGAGACTGATAGTGCAGATAGACTGCACAGACAGACACAAGGAAATCAGCAGACAGGCAAGGCTGAAACTGACAGACAGGGTACTCACACTGAAACACACAACGAGGAGGGAGGACAGAAGGCAGGCAGGTGAGGGAAGGCTGGGCAGCAGAGAGGACACAGAGGGAGACTGGAAGGCACACACACGAAAAGCAAGACACAGGAATCACGAACAGCAGGCTGGACAGACAGAGACGCTGGAGCTAGTAGCTGGAAGCTACAGGGAGACTAACAGGTGGCAGCTATTTAAAGGGAAAGCCAAATTCCCATTGACTGCTAAACAGACAGAGCCAAAGACACAGCTATGGAATCCCAGCTCAGGTAAATTAGGCAGGATCCCTAGCAAGGAGGAATTCTGCAGGGAAAACCAGGACCGGAATTCCTACTAAAGCACAGAGACACAATGACATGCTTCTGCCATATGCAGCGTGTAACATGCCCTAGGCTCTTGTCTTCCTTCTGTGAGCAAGGGTTCCTACTTCCTGTGTTGTGTAGGGGTTCCAGGTTGTGATTCATTTCTTGTTTAGGCACAGGTTTAGGTTTTGTACAGATCTTCTTTGGGAGCTACTGCCGGGGGCCGCAACCTATAAGGTGCCAACAGCTAAGCCTATCCCCACCATCAGGGGCTCTAGTGAATACCTGGACTGGTTTAGACTCTGCATCCTGGTGAGAAACTCCCCTGGAGAATGTAACAATTGAATCTTTATAAAAATCCAGACAGTCCTTCTGACCTCAGCGGCAAACCTCTCACTCTACTGAAATTTTCTAAAAATGGGCTTACTATGGACTAAAAAACATCATTGATTCCTGATTGGATTAGATTTGAGGTGGAAGTTTCAAAATAGTCCTTGGTAATGGGCTTAGTACAGGTGTAGGTCTCCTGCAGTAATTCTGATAGGAATTCCTTTGTTGTACAAATCTTCCCACAAACACCTTGTTCCTGGTTTATTGTTACAAGTTTGCAGATGCTATTGTCGCCACTGCTCTGATAATTAAGCCCTGGAAAGCCAGTTGCTTAATTAACATATTATTGTAATTTCAGTCTTCATGTATATGAAAGGGCAGGATACTGGCTCTGTTTAAATTTAAAATCAAAAGCTTTACTTAATTTTTATATGTATTTCATATTTTTCTACCAATTATATCTTTAGTAATTCCAGATTGATATGACTTATATTATTAATGTAAATAAACAGACAAAAGTCTGCGCTTGAATCTCCAATCACTTAAACTAACTTGAGGAAAGCAAGCATATGATACAGCATAGGATAAGGATAAGAAAAATGTATTGTTAATTAATAAAAATTATTAAAATAACCACTCGCTAGACAAGTGCACAGTTGGACAAGAATAATTGCTACAGCACACAGATTAAATCAGACTTTGCTTAAAGTATTGGCAGTGATGGTAATGAGAAAAAAATAATAAATAAAAATAATGTCCAAAAGGTCTAAATAATGTCCAAAAGATCTAAATAAATAAATAAATATATATTGCACTGAAGAGTGGATGCTGGAGATAGCATTATTGCAATTCCATAATTAGCTAGATAGCTGGTCCGCTGGTGAATAGTGCATAAAGGAATAGGTATAGATGTTATGAACTTGTATTGTATTGAAGGACCATTGGATAGATACAGTGTAGCTTATCTTGAGTTGTAATTACAAGATATGTGCTTCTCAGGAAAAAAATAGGAGACCTAGGTATTGGTATGAGAAGCCAAAAGCCAAGCTATGTGTTTCTATTCATGGGAAGATTGTGTAAGACATGTAATTGATACTAGAGAAAAATAGAGGGATTTAGATATTTTGCAGGAATGAAGGCTGGGTTGAGACAAGGGAGAAATTGGGTTTGAGATTTATAAAAGGGAGTGTGGTGTGGATTAATACGGAGCTAGAAAGAGAGATTGTAGAGACATAGGCGAAATGTGAGATAAAATTGAGCCTTACTATGGGGACTTTTATTAGGGATTATTTAAAATTTCTCTAGGGGTATATGAAGGCTGTGATTTTGCATTAGGGCAAGTGAGTTGTGTGTTGATGTCTGAGAAAGTGCAACACATTTTTGGTACTCCATAAAAATGGCTTTATTTTATGGCTAGGGTGTTTTCCCGGTTATGGTAGTGCAAGAAGGCTCCCAAACTCATTCCCTCAAGAAGTTTCCATCCACAGATACATTTCAATAAGTATCCTGGTTTTGTAACCAGTCTCGGATGTACCTGAGTTAAGCATCATTCCTATATGTTATGTTGCTTTTTTTTAATCTTTTACCTTTCCAAATAACGGAGCAGAATAGATAGTTAAAATGGGTTGTGTCCTTCTTTGTCAAAAGGATAGGGCGTCTGAAGCAGATAAAGAAGCCCTGGGAATGATACCAATTTTATAAGATTTACCCTTCCAATATAAAAAATGCAAGACCTCTCCATCCACTCAGCTACTCTCCTATTGCTACAATTGACTGTAGAAATATTTAAGGAATACAAACAGTAAGGCATATTGGGGAGCTAAGCTCCTAAAAAACATAAAATGGGTTTTGTATCCCTATTGTATTGGGATATCAGATCACCAGGCCCCATATAGGGGAAACTTTGAACAGAATATTATGGACTTTTATTGAATTAAATTTGATGTATGTTGGTATGGAATAAAGAGATTCCACAAATGGTTTCTCCATCAGAGGGAGGTTCAGGAGGGGGTTAGTGAAAAGTGAGGTATAGTAGAAAGTTGCTATTATGTTTTCTGTTTTGGTTAAGGGGGTCTAGAAATTGTCCACTAGCAGTGCTACCATGTGGGTCCTGCGCTGGTTTCATCTGGCCAGTATGGCTAACATTTTTCCCTCCTGGTTGCACCATTAAACATCCCTTATATCACTTTCTAGTATATTAGTGATCAGGGTATCAGTCCTCAAAGTAATCAATCCTCAAAAAAATTAAATGTGAACTTTAATGAAATGTGTAGGACCCACCTAAGTGTCTCCATGGGTCTGAGAGGCTCAGATCTACCAGCAGAATGGTGATAGGCTATGAAGCAGGACACTTGCACCTGAAGTCCATGAAGATCTTTGTAATCTTTGGTTGGAAATGGTGTTTAAATCCCCTCCAAGGATCAGGTTGGAAGTGTCCCTATAGGAAAACATTTTTGACACACTGATAGAAATCGTCCTGAATGGATACCAATAAATAACTACCATCTAGATCTGGTAATGTATTTAGAATAGAATATTGCAGATGCTTAGCCGCAATGGCCCAGATCCAGAACAATGTCTGCGTGCGTTTTTCCACCCGTCCATTGGCACAAGTGCTGAATTTGACCGATCTGCGCATGCGTTGTAAGCGTATTTACGTGTGTTTAAACGTCTGCTCGATCCACAGTTACGTATTTCAGCCTATGTTAGATCCTGAATTACGTATTTTAGAACTTACGCCAACGTAATAGAGGGGGCTTGACTAACGTATTTTATGGGAGTTCCCAGTTATGTTAATCAGTAGTGTGGGCGTGGGAATGGACTTACAATCGATCCACATGTCCGACACAACAAACGTAAGCGATTTTACGTGTGTAAAATTTAAGGTAGGGTTTCAACCGCGTAAATACTTTCAGAACCTGAAATCCGTTTCACCGTGTAAGATCGTTTGACAGAGTAAATACTTTACATGGATTAATCCACCTGTAGCAACACATCTAAATGAATGATTAATTAGTTAATTGTTTCATCTATTTCAACCACAACTCTGCTATTGTGTCTGAGTGCTTTTCCTTATTTGTGGGAATTGGTTGGAGTGTGTTTGGATTTATATTTGGAGTTTGTATTGGAGTTTATATTTGGAGATTGTAGGACTTTTGGTTTATTTTGGTAAGTACACATTAATCATTTACTTAGTTGTTTATCAATGTTTATAAATCTTTAGTATTGAGTGCTTACGTATGTTTGTTTTATTTATGAAAAATAATACGTTTGATCTTGTTTGTGTGTAATGTGATTATAACTAAATAATGTCATTTTTTTTGTTTGTATTTGTCATTAGATTGAATATTTGGAGTAAAAATCAAAAACTATGTCTGGTGTTGGGCCTATTGCAAATGTAAGTGTATTATTAATGTTGCATATTTTTTTTATAGGACTAAATAATGCCACTGCAAATGTTAATTTATACACTGATTTTTGACTTCTTACTTTCATGTGTTTTTGTTAGACTTGTGTTAAGCTGTGACAATAAAGTTTGCATTTTTTTTTAAATGTTAAATGCATTGATTATAGAAATCATTCTATATTATAGAAATGCATTGTTGTGTACATGGTTTGTCTTGATGCACAACATTGTCTCCTTAGAAAATGATATGTGTGTGGATGACCAAATACTAAGGTGATATCATTTCGTAACAACTGACCTAAACCATGTTTATTACAAATGGAGTAAATGTTTGTATATTTTTGGCATGCATACAAAGATATTTAAAATATGATAACATAGAACAAATATGATTACCCTACTACAATGCACATTGTTTAGCACAGGATTAACTAAGTAACATCACTTATTGTTCTCTGGATGTATGGCATTTATTTTAATGTATGTGATACATTTTAAACTCCCACATGATATATGTATATATTTTTTTATTTTTTTTTTTCCTTCTTATGTGCCTTTATATAAATGTCTCAGATGTCTGGCATCGTCATTGCGGCTGCTGCTGTTGATGAAGAGGATCAGCACCAGAGCATGGTCCTCCGCCATCGTCCAAGTCATCCCCTGAGGACCAGGGAACACATCTTTAAACCACGTATCAGCCTCTTTAATGTGTCTGATGAGAAGGTTCGCCTTCCTCCACATGTCATATTGAAAACCTTAGAGATTGTAAGATCTGATCTTGAGGCCAATATAATGGCACGTACATCAGTTTCACCATTGACTAAATTACTGGCAGTGTTGCAATATTGCGCCTCTGGGTCATTCCCGAGGGTCACGGGATGTGCAACAGGAATGTCCCAGTCGTCCTTTAGTTGTGTGCTAGAGGAAGTTTTGCGGGAATTGCTTAAGTTGTACGGGCATACCTGTTGGGTGTTTCACAGTTTATAAATATGCCTTTGAGTGAGGAAACCCTTGCGCCTATTAAGCAGCAATTTCGGGGGATTGCTGGCTTCCCGCACATTATAGGGGCCGTGGATGGCACGCACATCACTCTGGTGCCAAGGGGTGGAAACCCTATGATTTTCCTGAATGGAAAGAGTTTCCACACTATGAATATCCAGGTGGTGTGTGACGCCAACCAACTCATTCGAAATGTTGTAGCGAAATACCCGGGGAGCTCTCATGATGCCCATGTCATGCAGCTTTCAACATTATGGCGTAAATTACAATTGAGACATTCTGAAAGTGGTAATGATGTGTGGCTTTTAAGTAAATTTGATTTGAATATGTCCACTTTGCACAGTACAAGTACTTTATGACATGTGACTAAAAGTGTAAATCTTACATCTATAGGTAACAGCGCCTATCCTCAGAGGCCCTTTCTGTTAACGCCAGTGTTGAATGCCAGCACAGATCAACGGATTGCATACAATGCAGCACTTACGACCACCAGACAGGTAATTGAACGAACATTCGGTCTTTTAAAATCAAGGTTTCGGTGCCTGGACCGGTCTGGTGGAGCCCTCATGTACGCGCCTGTAAAGGTATGTGATATAGTTGTTCTGTGTTGTATCTTCCATAACATCGCGATACAACATGGGTTAACCTTTGAGATTGAGGCTGACATGGAGGAGGAAAGTACTCAGGAGGAACACCATCATGGCTCTTCTCAAAGCAGCAGCAACTTTCACAATCATGTGATTCAGACATATTTCTAAGTAAGTACAACTATGTTATTGCAAAGAATTAAAAAAAACAGCATGTCAAATTTAACATTTAACTTTTCATTTAAAATTTTTCAGTAACTCAAATCTAAAAAGTACACTTATGTCATTCAAATCTGTAATTTTAGTCTTGCTTCAAATCTCAATATTATAGAGATTTAAAATATATGAAATAATAATAATAATAATATTTTTAGCATAAATAACTAAAAACTTGCAGGTATGTTTTCAACCTTTTATTTAAATGCAACTAAAGGGAAAAAAATGTGATATTATCAAGTGTAGAAGATTTAAAAAATAAGTCCTTTTTTCTTTGCAGTTTTTTTTTACCACCTTTGGGTTGGTTTGGTGCAGGGGTTTTAGATCCTGTTTTTGGGGCCGAACATCCTGGGTCCGTGTTGCCAGACATTGCTGCTGAATTTGGATGATCTGACTGTTGCTGGAGTTACATCTGTGCTAATCGTGGTTGATGTTGATGGTAGTAGCTTAGGTATTGTTTGATTTGGAATTTTTTTAACTGTATAATCAACAAAAGTTGCAAGCAAATCTCTAATTTCACAGAATATCTCATTTTGTGTTTCTAGTGCGGTGTTATTTCTGGACATTTGTTCATGTAGTGGGTCCAGTTTATTGACGATGAGATTGGTTTGATTTTGCATTGCATTGTATGATGTGGATAGGCCAGGTATTTCCTCGTCTTCATGTTGTGGAGGTGACGGAGTGGATGGTGATGGTGATGGCAGAGCTGGTGGTGGTGTTGGTTCTGATGTGGGCTCATCTTCTTGCTCATTTATTGATTGCGTGTCATCCAGTCTTTCAGCATTACCTATGACAGATGTAAAAGACATAACAGTAAACATGCAAAGGTACTATGATGACCCATGTAATGTAAAATCCTAAGAAATATAGGGGGAAACATCGTAATATGTCTATACTGTATCATGCTATATCACTAACTCTGTCTCTCTCTTTCTCTCTGTCATTGTAGATTTTAAATACTAAATTGATTTACATTTATGAACATTCAACATTACATGTATAACATTTCCAACATGTAAAGAAGTATATGTTACAAAAAGGTGAATTTGAGCTATTTAGTAATTTTTTGAGGTTGTGTTATGCAAATAATCTGATTTCACATTACCTTCACTGTCTTCAGAATCTGTGTTTGCCACAGGACGCAAGAGTCTTGGTGGTGGCCCGTCTATGGTGTCATGGTCCCCGACACCCTCGATCTCAGCTGTACTCACAGCACACATGGCCAAGTTTTCCAATTCTGTGAAGTTAAGAGTCTCAGGTATGGGTCCTGCTCCAGTTTGTCAGTTTGTCAGCCCTTTTCTTTTGAATTTGAATTTCTTTTTAATTTGATTTTTTAAATCCTGCCATCTGTGAATGACATTAAATAAACTTTAACAATAGAACAATAGATGTCTTGCTTGAATAGCCATACTTAGTGTTTTTTCTTATGCAATTGTAGCAAGATGGTGTATTTATTGTGCATTACAAAATAACATGAAATATAAAAATGCATACCTCTTTTTCAGAAGGTTGACCATTCTCAACATACAATCAGGATTTATTTGCCGTGAGTAGGTTACAAACCGCTCATGAATGCCATGCCAGACACTTGTTCTCAGGTGAGCAGAGATCTCACCACCCTCTGTGTATAGATTGGCCATGACCTCAGTAACTAAAAATGTTACCTCTTGGGCAGTAAAGTTGGGGTTTCTTTTCTTACCCTTTGGACCTATGCTGAACAGAGTATGTACTAACGCACACATGCACAGGTATTGCGCAGGTTATTTGTAATTTTCTGACACGTTCTGATAGGCTCATGGATTTTACTCCTCTGATAGGTTTAAATGTAATAGGTGTGTCATAAATTAAATACGCTGGCCGTTATAATTGACATCCAATAGCGTGCGTGCGTTCTCACTGCCGTATGTCCGCATTAAGAGTAAACAAATCATTGCATAAAATTGCAGTTGGTTGAGCAGTAAATTTTGCAAGTTCCTGTTTTCTATATAGAGTTATGCCTTTAAAAAAAGGCCAGTGAAGTTTACTATTGTAGTGATGGCCATTGTTTGTGGGCCTATCATCCTTCTTATTATGTGATTGACATTTATATCTGCATATTAGTTAATTTATATTATTCTAAATAGTATTGACATAAGATTGGTTGCTCTTTGAGGGCGTTTCAAGAGACAGCCAATGGCGTCGTTAGTTCCTAAATCTGCATGAGTCTGCCATTTTGTATTTATGCATAGTCAAAATGGCAGCTGCACACGCAGAGCCTTTTTCACGGCGGGAGCTGCACATTCTGGTCTGTATTATGGTTCAATTTTCCCTCCGCCAGCCCCGCTGTAATGCTGCTGTTAGGGCGGCTTATGTACGGATACAGCGGGAGATCAGACGCCGTCTGCGAGTCCACCGGTGTGTGGACCAACTGATGCACCGGTGGTCTGATCTAAGGCGGCGTCAACCTGATCTGCTGGCGGAGGTCTGCTTGCAGATCCAGCGTCATTTACGGCGTAAGTATTTACTTTCAAAATATATGAAGCACACA
>WWET01004989.1:82178-97299 GCA_011038615.1 Limnodynastes dumerilii
CGCACGACATTAAACGGCAGGCAGGCGTCCTAGGCAGGCATTCAGGGGACAAAAGGGTTAATTATTTCTGGATAGGTGGGCTGGGTTAGGATAAGGGGTGGGGGGTGGAGTTGGGCCATAGACAAGGGGTGGGATTATATAAATAGAGTTGGTGAGGGGAGAGGGGCATTGGCTGTAGAACTTTTTACCATCCCTCCCTCCCTTCCTTAAAGTTTTATATGATAAGTTTGACTTTTTCTTTACAGACGGAGCATGGTGGGGCGGTTGCAGTGGAGGTCTAAGCAAACAAAGGTTGGCGCTGGGCGTGTTGTTGTCGTTTGTGGGACCTTACAGAGGTCAAGGTGGTTGACCTCTGTAAGGTGGAACTTTGCTGGACCCCCACCGCTGCTGGGCCACCTAACTGCCTTTATATCGACTCGTTTTGAGTCAATTCCAGTTAGGTCAATCATCCAATTTATAATTCAATTTAAATAAATACCATGTTCCCTAGTTTAAACCCAAGCTATCGGTGTCCGTCTCGTTATTTATATGATTGGTTTGTCTGATGTATGCATGCCTGGACACTATGCCGTTTGCTGTTTAAGATAAGCTTGGGGATGCAGGAGGCATACCCAAGGGACTGTGGGAGAACATGGGCAGACAAATTTTGACACATCTTATTCCAGCAGTAAGGCAGGGGTTTCCTTAACCACTCTTAATTCATCAGCAGAATACTGAATACATTATTACTCTCACCCACTCATAATTTGAACCCCACACTCCCCCTCTGGAACTATTGAAAATGGTTACTTGGATTCTAGATGCCTCCCAACAGACCCGTCTCCTCTGCAATCTCCAACCACACACTCACTGGAAGTACCTGCAGCTATTGCCACACGATCCTCTGGAGAAGATATTCCACCTGCACAACCCCCACCATGTGTCTGTCATCCACCACCATCGGAATTTAGCCATCGTGTGCTATTCACCAGGGCCCTTGATGGTGGGGTTGGATTTGGCTGTGCCCCAAGTGGCAGGTCTCACCCCTGAAGGACTAAAGCGTAGAGAGACAGAAAGGTGAATGGTAGAACACCAGCCAGCACCAATACAGGGGAAAAGAGGCCAAGACAAAACACGGGAGGAACAAGACCAGGATAAATAAAGAAAGACCACCCTCAATAATGAACAGTATAGTAGTGGAGGATAGACCTGCAGGTAATACAGGCTGACCACACAATGTGAGTACTACAGGGCAATGAGGCACAGTGTAACAGGGAAGGATTACCTGATACACAGGTAATCTGCACTATGTGCAGCAATGGTGGACAAGTCATAATATAAATGCTCAGTGTTGTTGGAAGGGGTTAACCTGTGGGATACACAGGTGGTCTGCAGCATATGCAGTAATGGAAAGCAATAGGCAAAATCTACAACAGTGCAGGGTAGGAGAGACTGAGACACACAACAAAACTAGGGGAGCAACCCACCCTAGCAGCGGGTAACAGAGATACCAAGACTGGACTGAGAGGTGAAATACCAAGAAAAGAAAAGGAAAAGAGCCAAACACGTGGAGTACAGACAAGATGGCAGGAACACATCTACAACAACTACTAGAGACACTACAACCCACCCTGCCAGTCTGGCAGAGCGGACACAAATAGAGAGACCAGCCAATCAGGAATTAACAGCAGTACAGGTCCCAGGAACTACAAACCCCAAAAGGCCTAGCACTTAAAATGGCAGAGACATTAATACCAGGCCAGCCGGACAGAGACACCTAACACAGGGCCGGCGCACTGCGGTAAGCGGGTGGATGCAATGCAGACCAGCACCAGACTGGAGAGGTACCGGTCATCCCCTCGCTCCCAACTGCAGCGCACAGCTGACAGGAGGTCCCTGCTATCAGACACCGCTGCAGTTACACAATGCAGCTGATAGCAAATACCCTTTCAGTTTGCTATCAGCTGCTCTGTGTTCCGCCCGACAGCTTCAGGGATTTCCTGCATACAAGGACATTCCTTCCTTGTGACACAAGAAGAAGAAGCGCCTGCCGTGGAGGAAGGGAAGACATCTAAGGTAAGCAAAGAACATCAGTGGGGAAATACTAAGAGGCTGGAGTGACAGAAATGGTTAATATTGGGGGGCTGATGAGACGTGATTGGGAACTGCGGGGCTGGAGAGACATAATAGGGAACTTGGGAGCTGGAGAGACATGCTGTGGAATACTGGGGGTCTGGAGAGACATAATGGTGTATAGAACTTACGCACACGAAAACACGCTACGCGAGTAAACGTACGGCAAACGTAGTTCTGGATCTACCCCCATGAGTATATATGTTTTTATGAGTATAAACAATCTGTGCTCTGTTTGGGGATTTAGGTCACGAGTCAATAGCCAAGGGTAGCAAGGATGCTCAGCATCATCCTGCATGTTAAATGAAGAATTACACTGAGACTATAATAAACAAGGCACACGTGTAGAATTTGTATCACAACTACACGATATCCTAACAGCCAAATATGCCATAGGACACCCTTAACTACCTGTGCGTATTTTCCCTTTACATTAAAAACTATGTGCGGTCTTTAAAGACAGCACGCAGTTAATCTGCATACGGGACCACTTCGTAAATTGTGTAGTCTGTATGACTACGCATGCGCAGTGACCCTGCACGCAAAATTTCACACCTAAGAAGCATCAGCTTCTTAGGTGTGAATCCAGTCCCTTGTCTCTGCATTCATTTTTGCCATGTTCTAGATTGCCTCATTACAAAGGAATCATGGACATTACCAGGAAATTTGGCACAGATAATTCTAGGAAACTTCTGAGAAACAAGGAATCACTTATAACTTGAATGTTTAGGGAATGAAAATGTTTTTGAACGTTAAAAATCTATTTTTTGACTATTGCTGGTATCAAAGCTACATGTGTGCCATCAACTGACCCTATCACATTAGGGTACTCAGCTATCTGATGGAAATCCTGTTTCGTTGGCAACAGGCCCTCATCATCCAGAGACGGATAAATGCCCTTAATACGTGTTTTAATACAGAACTAAAGGTGAACTGGGACATTCCTGCAGAGCTTACCACTCACATCTGCAACTTCCACTAGTGAAAAAATGTAGTACTGCCAACAATTTTGTTAGTGATGTTTTTGCAGTTGGAATAATATGCCTTGCCTCAAGGTCACTTTGCATAAGCTGCAGAGTTTTTATGATGATGACGTGAGGTGGTACACAGTAGCTTGTAATTATTATTGCATCAGTCATTTCCAAGATGTTAACTCAAGGCCTGTAGGTGCATTCCTTATAAGGACACCGGTGCTCACTTGCGGCATGGGATGTTACCTCCTCAAAGCATGCCAACTCTAAGGACAAAGAAAATGGCTAATAAATATTATAATGTTTATGTTAGTTAATTCAACATTAAAAGCTTATATTACGATGTGTGTGTGTTTGTTAATTTAAATGCATACTGCAGATAGAAGGTACTCCTCAATCCCAGTGAAGTAGTCCTTAGTCATTTAAGGCTGTAATGGTGACATGCATATAGTTGTTATGCAAAGTTTTTATACAAACATTCATGATTCAGGATGATGCATGATATTAACAGTGTAATTTTTGTGAATCATAAATAGCATAAGCAAGCCATGAACACATATATTGCAAACAAACTAAATCGTTTGCATGTGACATTTATTAGGTTATGCAAAAAGTGATCTTAAGGTTTTTTTTGACATTTCAACAAGATGGTTAAGTTTCCAATATGACTACTTACATTAAGAAGCCTCAGAAAAAATCTTTAGCACCACTTTACACCCCTGAATAAGAAAATGTGCAAATGTGCTTATTGACCCTTAACTATTTATAGTTCCGGGTCACAGATAACTGCATGCATACAAAGACAAATAGCTTTTGCTACTTAGAGATTGTACTAATACCTCAGAAACAGTGATGTGTTAAGAATTTCTTACAGAAAATTATTATTATTATTATTATTATTATTATCGTTTATTTATAAGGCGCCACAAGGTGTCCGCAGTGCTGTACAAAATACTACAACAAAATACAATACAAAGATACAGGACAGGGATATACAGCATAGTACATATTAAAATACAATATAATTATAAAATTATCACAAAAATACAATAAAGTAATGCAAGCACAGACAGCATGAAAAAATGTGAGGTGTCAAGCCACCAGGTGGGGTCGGGGTAAAAGGGTAGCAGAGGAGGACAACAGGGTACGAAGTGAAGGGTGAGTGGTGGAGGAGGGAACAACACTAGGATGATCACATGAGCTTATACACTAAGGGCCTGATCCAGACCTACGCCGATGCGCTGTGGTTACTAAAGCACAGCGTATCGACGTTCACTTTCATCGACATTCCCCCTGTGCGGGTGTATGGCCCCTTCCTTACGCCGGCTGAAGGCTACCCTAACTTCAGCCGGCATAAGGAAGGGGCCATACGCTCGCAAAGGAGCGTATGGCTGTCTCGCCTGCCCTCCCACCCTCATTAAACTAGCTCCCCCCCCCCACCTACACTAACCTCTGAACGTAGGGACGCTGGGAGATGTCCCTTCCAGCATCCCGACGCTGGGGGACATCCCCTCCAGCGTCCCTACGGCGCTGCTACGGACGCCCGATCCACGATCGGGCGTTGCCATAGCGACGCCGGGCAACATCTGCCCGGTGCATGCGCAGATCGGCTTTTCAGCCGGTCTGGATCAGGCCCTAAGTGGGAGGGATGAACTTACAGAAGACATAAGGAGGGAGAAGAAAGTGACAAGTAATGTCTCTTTCATGTCTTATAATTTATAATATCCCTTCCAAAATACACAATATAATTGAATTTATGTTATGTTATCTTACTAATGTATTGTATTAGGTATAATAACTTATGTCCCAGATGCAACCTGAATTTAACCTAATGTAATGGTTTGCCAAAATATGTATGAGTAGAAATCATGGTCACATTTGTAAGAAATGACTTTAAACTTTTACAAGACCCCTTGAGTCTGTGTAAATTAAAATACATTTTTCCCAAACTGAAATAAATTTTGTGGTTTCACATTAAACGTTATAGAGAATATTTCTGATACCTAAAATTATATAACACCTGTATTTAAAACACGGAATAAAGGTAAACACAAAAACAAACACTTGTGCTGTAAAATTAAGTTTTTTTGTTTTTTTTTAAATCCGTGTTTTACTTAAATAAAAAAAAAAAAGAAATAACTTAAATAAATAAATAAATAAAGCAAGCTACTTAAATAAATAAATAAATAAATAAATAAAGCAAGCTAATCAACTATAACCTATGATGTGAGTGAGTGTCCAAAGAGTTTAATATTGAATGATATGTAGGCAGGCGATAAAGGATGGCACCAGAGGGTGCTGCAGCAATAAGGAATTCCTGTCAATACAGCAATGTAAATACAGTGATAATTAATTAAATTAAATAATTAATAAGCTGCAAGTGCAAAAATCTTTCATGAATACATTATTGGCTATACATTTTATATAACTATAATTTAAAAAGTGCTTATATTATAAAAGAAAGCAAGGTAGATAAGCAGAGAAAGCCTATCAGATATGTATGTAAAAACATCACTTAATACACTTACTGCGCTGAACAAATCCAGATGAATCTCCCTCTGACAAAATTAAGCTCTGTGTATCGGGTAGGAAAGATTCTGGGGAAGAGCTGGGGGTGGAGAAATATAATATAGGGGTGAATGAGGAGATGAAAGATGGAGCAGAAGAAAGAGCAACCTCAGAAGAAATATGAGGAGTGAAAGCTGGATAGATGAAGTAGAGGATGTTGTCTGTGTCTACAAATTTGACAATGAAGTTTCATTAGGAGCTCATGCTGATGGCAGTGTAAATCCCTCCAGCACCAATGAAGCTAAGCCATGCTCCTCTCTCTGCTCACCACATGCCGAATCCTGTTTTGAACTTTCAGGTACTTAGACTGAATGCAATGGTTATTTTGGTGTCCATGGCTTAGGGAATCCATTAGATGAGTTAGGATGCGTAGGTCAGTGCAAGAGAATCTTCTGTCACAGGGCATTATGATATTTTTGGCACTCTTACAAGCAGATTTATAGTGTTATCTGCATGTATGTTGTAAATTTGTAAATTTTAGTGACTCACTGATTGACATGACTGGAAAGAATGTTTTATTATGGTCTGATCAGGTGTCACCTCCTTAGAATGGTACTTCTCATGTCAATATCAATTTTAGGATCATTCAGTTTACTGAACTTTATGTTTGTTTGTTTACTTTCTGCTGATCACGACTCCTTTTTGTTTCTGAAATAAAGGGTTGACTTTTATTGGTAGTAACTGAAAACAAAGATATAAAAAAAGTGTTCAATATCAGAGCACTATGAACTAGTTGCCAGAGTCTACCCATACAAATACAGAAAGAAGACCTAGTAAGTGCTAGAATAGACACCAATAATGAAGTGCAATGTGCATATAAAATGTATTAAAATTGCTCCGGTTATTGCAATATAATAATATCTCTTTAATATAGATACAAAATCTCATTAATACAGATACAAATAAAGCATGCTCAATTACCAATTCACAGTGAACCACACTAATGCTGGTTTAAACAGGCTTAAAGATTATTACAGCTCCAGCAGGAGCGAAGGGCCACACAGCTTCCCAGCATCCTGTAATAATGTAGGGTGTCTTCTCTACGTTGATGATAGACTCGATGTTCAATATGTGCCCTGACCCTATGCGTTTCGTCTACCGGACTTCATCAGGGGGTGTGGCTTGACACACACTAACAGTGCTACTTATATTCCATACAGCTCTAATTATTTATACAACAGCTGATCTTATACAGCATGGGTGGCCAAGCTCAGGCCTCGTGAGCTACCAACGGTCCATGTCTTCCAGGTCTCCTTGTTGGAGCACAGGTGTGTTCATTACTGACTGATACATTCAAAAAATCTACAGTTGGTAGTGATCATCTCACCTCTGAGGAGACCTGGAAAACATGAACCGTTGGTAGCTCACGAGGCCCGAGCTTGGCCACCCCTGTTATATAGCATAGTAAAAGAACTTTAAAAGGAGCCTTAGTAGTCAGTTACACTCAAAGGTTTCAAAACGCCCACTGTTATATAACAAGTTTTTAACATAAAAATGATGTTATATAACATTCATACAATAAAAATGTTTTTAGTTTTATTTACATAAAACAAAAATGTATTCCCATAGCTGAATTAATACATATATATATAAAACAAGAAACATATATACGATTTCTGATTTAAATACAAATAGAAATAATAACAACAATTATTTCCTGTGGGTAGTTATTCTTCACATTAGTTACATAGCAATTTTTAAGGAAACCTCTAATCCTATTAAAACAATCTTGTGTTGAGAAAGGTGTCAATAATTTTTTGGGGAAATACTCATAAATATAAGATCTCTTAATAAAAAATAATAAATAAAAGATAAAAAAAAATACACATGCATTAACTCTAAAACGATCAATATAGTTTACTATTTTGAAGAAAAACTGAATCTTTAGTTAAATAAATGGGGTCAATTCAAAACTATCATTCAGACCCACCGGGCTCAATGTTTTCAGGGTAGCATTCTCTTTGGGACAATTTTTTAAGACGGTCCCCACCTCTTACATAAAGTGTTACATGCTCAATGGCCCAAATTATAAATCCTTCCATTTTGTCGTCATGAACAATTTTAATGTGACGTGAAACACTATGTTGGGGATTTAAATTCAGTATATTTCTGTAATATTCTAAGGCTCCAATTTTCAGAGCTCATTCTGTTTTCCCTACGTAAGACTTGCCGCATTTACACTGTAACTGAGGTTGAATTATAATTCGTAAAACAATTAATTCTATATTTCTTAAAGGCAGCAGTCATAGAAAATTTTTTCTTTTGAGATATATTTGCATATTATTCGAGACTGGATTAGGAAGGAATAAGAGTAAATTTAATTAAAATGTTCTCTAGAAATTCCCCCCACTCCGAGAAAGTACTCCGGAGGAAATTTCTATTAGAATCCTTGGTTACGATTTACAGAAAAGGAACAATATCACTGCAGTGATATTGAAAGTCTCTAAGGAGAATATAATGTAAACTGATGTATTATATGAATTACAGCTTAAAATATTTTATGTTGAAGATTTTTTATTGTCTTAAAGTTTTTGTGAATAATAATAAAGGATGGAATTTTTTATGGATTGAGAACACGTGTCACTTATTCACTGGAGGTGAATCCTGGACTAGGTATTGAAAAAAGTGACATGTAGACAAAGTACCGGATTCACAAATTTTTCGGGGTTGTGAATCCGGCCCATAATCACTAAATTGTAGGTCTTTATTATATGCTGAGAACACACAAACACTCTGCATTATATGCTGACAACCAAGAAACTTACAAGGTGAGTACAACTGATTGTGTTGTGCTGAGAAGAACACTGACAAAAACACACAGCTTTAAAGATCCTTATTACATGTTGACTCACAAGGGGGTAGATCCATACCAGTGAATTTATGCAAGCCATTTGCGTAAATTCACTGTCAGGGAAAATCTGCACATGCACGCAGCAGATGTTCCCCTAGCGTAAGTACTATCGTACGTAATGAAGTACTTACAGGGAAGGAGCAGACCCGTCCCTTACGATGGCTCTATCCCCACCATATAGGTGGGGATAGCCATTTAAATGAAGGCTACTGGGAGGGGGAAGCTCCGTTAAGACTACAACTACAGCCGTACTGCCACAGACCTAGTTGTAAACCTTAAGGTAGGAATCTGGACACGTAAGTGTCCAGATTTACTATGATAGTGTGGAGTGCAGGGGGTGTGCATTCCCTGCTACATGATCATACTTATGGACCCTCGCACGTATGTAATGTGTGCGGGGGTCTGGATCTGCCCCAAGGTGAGTACATCTGCTTGTGTTGTGTTGAGAAAGTCTAAAAGGTACTACACCAAAGTGGTGGCATATGTTTATGTTTTCCATAATATCCAAAGAGGAATTCTGACGAGAATACACAACTATAAAGATCTTTGTTACATACTGACAATCAAGACACTTACAAGGTGAGTGGAACTGCTTGCGTTGTGCTGAGAAAGGTTTTAAGGTATCACACCAGAGAGGTGTTATATGTTTATGTTATATATTTATGTCTTCCATAAATATCCTGAACGGCACCCTGACTGAAGACTTTGACTGATACGCTAAGTAACAAGAGGAGGAGCATAATCGGACTAAGATGGCAGTGATTATTTCTCTATTTTACACTTTCTATGACAACATTTTGGAGTGGACCACTGACAAGCTGTAAATAAAAAACACAAAGGGAAAGAAAGGAAAGATAACAATAAAAGGAAAAAACAAAAAAGACTAAGAAAAACCTACTAAGAAGAAACTTACCGGAGAGAAAAATTGTCAGAACTTCATTCAAGAAACAAGAACTTTGAAACTTTTTTCCACCCTATAAGAAATCAGAAGAACATACAGCCACTGACTGGTATTGTACAGATTTTGTGCTATTTGTCCCCCATACCTCTTTTTATCCTTTTTAGTCCACCTTAATATGCTTGGGGGTACTGCCCACTGGATAGAGGTCCAGAACATATGCAGCTCCCAATATAAATCAGAATAAGAGGAAACCATCAGCAGTACCATTTAGTTAGGAACCTGTGCTACCAGATAGCATGTAGAGCCTCTGAACATCTCAGACCGTGAACATACAGCACTGGTGCAAGATTAGGTAGTTGTAAACACCTGCGCCCATCGAGCTAAGGTCTGTGTAAAGTCTCAGGGAGCATTAAGCAGATTATTCCTTCAATATCAACGATCACTATCTGTATGGTACAAGAGTCAGGCTGGCTATGTAACAAGTTTCTCTGCATAGCTGTGTGGTTTCCACGGAAGGTAAGTATTATGCTTTCAGTCGCAGTGCTTTAAAGGAAGGAAGTAAGAAAAATTAATTAATCCACACCTGAGTGTCTCAAGGGACTGTAACCCTCTTGTTCCAAAGAAGTGATAACATGGAGCAATTAAAAGCATAAGCTATTAAATACAAATTCCAAATGAATAAATAAATAATCATCATCAAAGTAGTCAGCACTAGTAGTTTCCTAGATTGTGACTACCAACTCCAGCTAAGTTTTCCGATGATCCTAAAACCTGTCAGGGTTTCTTAAATCAGTGCTCCATTTAGTCTAAGTTCTCTACTAATCGCTCCAAGGTTGCCTATATAATATCGCTCTTGTTAGACCAAGAACTGGCCTGCTCTGGTAAGACAAGTCTTTAACAACTATTTTGCTTCCCTAGGGGTATATTTACAAAGGTCAATTTTGCTAAACTCCCGGGACTTTGCAGGCGATTATGCAATTGCCGTATTCATTAAAGGCAAAGTCGCGGGACTTTAGACTTTAGCAAAATCGACCCGGCAAACATCGGGATTAATTAAAGTGCCCCACACCGTACCTGAAAAACATATGTTAATATATTTGACATGTGTTTTTCTCTTTACAAAATGCAAGCACAGCATGTCTGGAATGCTTAGCATGGCTGCGCTGATAGAACTACAAGGCTCAGCATTGCTGAACCTTGTAGAAATATCAGCGTCAGCATGTTAAGCCTTCTAAACATACTGCGCTGTCTCCAGTGCAGAACAAAAATATACAGTAATACATTAATATACATGTGTGGCTAAAATATACATTTACACTGCATAAAAATGCCCCCTACTGTGTAAAATTACCCACGGTGGCCACCCTGTTTGATACTAAGGACCGTATTCAGACCTCCGGCCGCATTGCATATGAGGCCGGAGTTTACCGACTACTACTGCGCATGCATCTTTTAGACCGCGTATACGCAATCTACATTGCAAAAAGTAACGTAGATGTCGTAACAAAATTACTGCGCATGCGCAGTAGTTCATATTAGTAAACTCCGGCCGCATATGCAATGCGGCTGGAGGTCTAAATACGGCCCTAAATGTGTAGTAAAGTACTGTGTGTTGCATAATTAAAATAAAAAAATTTTCAGACTCATCTTCTCCAGTTGCATGAAGAATGTTGTCCGGGTGATAGAAGATGCTGATCTGGTCCTCTCTTCTGCTCTTCGGCCTCTTCCGGCACTTGCCCCGGCGACAGGCTCCTTCCTCTTCAAGGCCGCTACTACTAATGACCATTCGGTCACTAGAGGGCAGCCTTTTATAGTAATTATGACGTCATAAACACTAGAGCGTTCACTAGAGCCCCCTAATGTAAATTACATCATATTTTCTATGCTAAGCCTTGTAGTTCTATCAGCGCAGCCCTGCTAAGCATTCCAGATATGCTGCACTTCTGTTTTTTTTTTACACATAGAATAGAAATAGAAAAGCACAGCGATTTAGCCTTTGAAAAATCGATGAAACTCGACGGGGATTTAAAATTGCGGGTAAAAATTGACGGTTAGTAAATACCACGATTTTTGCAAAAAAATCGCAGCAAGATCTGTCCATTTCAAATCGATGTAAAAAATTGACCTTTGTAAATATACCCCCTAGAGTCATTTTAAAAGGCCTTTGATGAGCCTGGAAGGGTATCTTCAGCTGCTTCCAGTATCCTACAGCTGCGCAAAGACATCTCCACCACTGGCTTTGGATCTCAACTGGAATAAAGAAAAACTCATGGCAACCTTCTGGCAAGACCTGGCAGACCGGGTGATATATAAACTGGCTAGCTGCCAGCTAGCTAGGATGTTAGGGAACCACACACCGGGACACAGAGTCTACCTGAGGCCTGGTAATAACTAGAGCCGCTGATGGCGAGGTTAAGCTTGGCTGCAGGACACCCAGCATGTTGCTGCTCCTCTGCATGCATGTGAGAAGGAATACGGATGGGGCCCAAGTAATGACGCAGAAAGACACCACGACAGACTGTGGACAGATGAGGGCTCACAATCACAGAAATTTATGGCATTCAAACATTGACAACAAAGAAAGTCAGGGAGCAGGAAAATGGAGCAAACACAGGAGGGAAGAACTGCAATCAACCATAGAGCAGGAGGCAGAAAGGAAGGGGAACACAGGACTATTTACGAGGGATAATGATACCCCTATTACCAGGCTTAAAGGGGTACTTCTTGAATAATTATTTGACCAGACAGTCAGCATGAAGATCACTCTCCGGAACCCACTATATCTCCTAAGGGCTATAGCCTCTCCAATGTACAAGGAAGAGAGTCTGCCTCCTCACCTTCTTGGAATCTAGGATGCTTTCCACCTCAAACTCTTGATGGTTGTCCACATCCATGGGAGGAGGCCTGGCAGAGGACACCAAACCAAACTTCTTAGAAACCACAGCGGGTTTCAACATCGAACAATGGAAGGAATTTGGTATCCTTAGGTTCCTGGTCAGCTCCAGATTAAAAGACACAGGGTTAATGCTAATGCTAATTATCTTGAAGGGGCTAATGAAGCAAGGACCTAATTTCTTGGATGGCTGTCTAAGCATGATGTTCCGGGTCGATAACCTGACCTGTTGGCTAACTCTGAATTTATGAATTTACATTTGGAAATGTAGGCCTGAAGGTACTGTTCCAGATTCTGATTGACTCTTTCCATCTGACCATTCATTTGCGGATGGTACCCCGAGGAGAGACTAACCAGGATACCAAGAAAGGAACAGAAGGTTCCCAACTGTTACCCAAATGGTGTTACAGCTCGCGGAACAAGGTAAGTCTATGATAAAGTCCATGGAGATGTGATTTCAAGGATGTGTGGGAATGGGTAATGGTTGTAGGGGTCACATGGGGAACTGTCTTGGCACCTTGGTCTGAGCACAGATACCACAGGCATTAACGAAGTCTTCAACATCCAGAATCATCTTTGGCCACTTCACAGAACGAGATAGGAGACTCATGGTACAGTGAATACTGGGATGACCATAAACCTTGCTACAGAGGATCTCCTTCAAAATGGTTTCTTAGGCTTGCCGGGACATAAAGCACATGAATTGAAAGACCACATGTACGCAATCTACAAAACGAAATGCTACGTAGATAGCGTAAAATAGTTACTATGCACGGAAAAATAAGCACGTAAGTAAAAAAATTTGGGGTTGTGAATCCGGTCCTCGATTGCTGGTCCCATTCCAGAATAGCTTTGACCTTGGCCGGATCCATTGAAAATCCCTCCGGAGAGATAATGTGGCCTAAAAAGTATACCCTAGTTCTTTCAAATTTGCACTTTTCAGGCTTAGCATACAGGTGGTAATCCCAAAGCTTTTGGACCATGTTTCTGATGGTCTTTCAGGGAAGGGGAATAAGTAAGGATGTCATCCAGGTATTCGACAAAGGAACCAATGAATTCCCTGTAGTCATCAATAAGGTCTTGGAAGACTGCTGGGGCTTTGCGCAATCCGAAAGGCATGATTAGGTATTCATAGTGCCCAGATGCCCAGATGGGGTGTTAAACGTGGTCTTCCATTCGTCCCTCTCCCTGATGTGAACCAGGTTATAAGCTCCCCGGAGATCAACCTTGGAGAAAATATTAGCGTGTCGTAGCTGGTCAAAGAGGTCCTAAATGCATGGAATGGGGGTAAGTATACATGACTATAATTTTATTGAGGGCTCTGTAGGGTCGCAACGAACCATCCTTTTTGCCAACAAAGAAGAAGTCTGCCCCAACTGGCGAGTTGGATGGTTGGATGAATCCTGACTAAGTTCTCCCAAATATAGTCCTCTAAAGCACCTGTCTCGGGACAGGACAAAGAAAATAGATGACCCTCAGGCAACTTAGGAACAAGATCAATGGCGCAGTTATAAGGTCTATGGGGGGAGGGGAAAACATCCACCTTGACCTTAGAGAAAACGTCCTTGAAATCCAAATATTGGTGTGGACCAGACCAGAATAGCAGGGTTGTGCTTGCGCAACCATGGATAGCCCAGGATGAACAGGGCTGATTAGCAATTGATGATAAACAGAGAAATGTCCTCTGCATGCAGGGCCCCAATAGTGAGGTTGATAAGAACAGTACAGCACTCAACTTCTCTCCCATCCAAGGGGTTACCATCCAATCCATCCAATCCACAAAGGTCTTACTAGTATTCCCCACGAAGAGACCAGCTTGAGATCCAAGAAGTTACCAGCTGCACCAGAGTTGAGGAAGGCTGGCATACCATAGATCTAACCTAGGTACTTAATGGTGACAGAAACCAGAAGAGGATTCTTTGGGGAAACCAGTGTGATGCCTGTTCGGATCTTGACTTGATGACCCTTCTCGCCACAGTAGAAACACAAACCAAGAAAACACCTCCTAAAATTCTCTTGCCAGGAAATGTGGTAAGCACCCAGATGCATCAGCTCACTCTCATTGTGGTTTCTAGGCAAAGGTAATGGGTCCATGGAAGGAACAGTTCAATCTCTCTCCTGTCTGCGCTCTGAGAGATGGCGGTCAATCTTGATAGATTGGGAAATTGAGTCCTCCAGGGACTTAGGACTGGGAAACTGTGCTAATGGGTCTTTAATGGAGTCAGACAACACCAGACGATACTGGCTTTGAAGGGCAGGATCATTCCAGCAGCCCACTGCAAGAATTTAGCACTGTACTCCTTGGTGCTGCAATGACCTTGTTTGAGAATCCGTAAACTGGCTTCAGCAGAGGCCATCCTATCCAGATCATAGTGGAGGAGACCCAGGGCTTGATTGAAGAGCCGGATGATCCTCAGGTAGCTGTTACGGTACCTCGGGATTACCAGGACGGTGGACCGGGGTGACCGTGGATTGGAGGCGGAAATGGAACAGTACACCGGGTTTACCCGTAACTGGAACCAGAGTAACTGTAAGAGGTAAAGAGCGAGCAATTCCCCAAGGCGTACCACCTGATTTCGGACCGAGTGTTCGCTAGAGCCCCTGATGGTGGGGATAGACTGGAGCAGGTAGGAATCCGTCAGGAGCACCACCCCAGGAAGATTACTCGGGAGATGAGCAGAACGTAAGAGAGAAAAGTAACTGTAAGAAGAGCGAGCAATTCCCCAAGGCGTACCACCTGATTTTGGACCGAGTGTTCGCTAGAGCCCCTGATGGTGGGGATAGACTGGAGCAGGTAGGAATCCGTCAGGAGCACCACACCACCC
>WWET01004990.1:35386-50596 GCA_011038615.1 Limnodynastes dumerilii
GGGGGCGTCTAGTGGCACATGATGGGAGTATTGGGGAAGCTGGAGGCACATGATAGGGATGCTGAGGGGCTGGTAATACATGATGGGGAATCATCCTGTAGGGGCTGGAGACACATGAAGGGAGTACTGGGGGTGCTGGACACATTATAAGAGTACTGGGTAGGAGTAGAGCTGGAGACATGATGGGAATACTGGGGAGCTTGAGGCACATGATAGGATATTGGGGGGCTGGAGGCACATGATAGGGATACTGGAGGGCTGGGAAGACATAATGGGGATCCTGTGGGACTGAAGACACATGATGGGACTTAAAGTCATGCTACACTATATAAAGTACATGTAAGGTATGTGATAAGTCTAGATATTGCACATACACTGATATATATTAGTAGCCTGGGAATAGCCACTATAAAGTATATGTTCGGCAGATAATAGGTCTGGGAATGGCACTTAACATAGTATATACTGAATATAGTGTGCCATTCCCAAGCCCTACTATAAACTACATATAATATAGTATGTGTCATTTCCAGACTCCTCATACACCTCACGTGTTATACACTGGTTATTCACTTGTGTGTACTTGTGTACAAATCCATATAATAGGCAAAAGAATATTTCACCCCTCCTGGGGTGATCGCGGTCCTGGCGCTCTCCTGGGTAGCGATGTAGGGTATACAAATGCGGTAGTCTTAGTTGCAATAAGTACAATGTTTACATACAGTCATCAAGTGGCCAATATAAATAAGTAGTTTATGCGGTGGCTCAATGTTCTGTAGATCAATGTCCTCCAATGTCCGGTACTTCGTTCCTCCTGTTAGGTGTCACTCGCTGTATCAGATTTATTAAAGTTAAAATTTAGTAGTCAAAACCCTGAGGAAGTTGGATTCGTCCAATGAAACGTGTTGGTTATACAGACACAGAGATTCTGGTGCACACGCTGGGATTGTAAATTTGCGCTATTTGACATTATATTTTAATGTCCACTCCACTTGTGAGTATTACATTTTAACTTTAAATTTGTAACCACCTTCTAATAAATACTGCACTATGATGTAGCTGCTGTCCCTTCTATTTCTTCACCACTGCGGGTTACGTCTATCGCGAGCCGAGGCTTGGAGAGACAACACATGGAGAGGGAACACAGAGGAGAAGGAAAAGCGCCGCATCTGCCAACCAGACACGTCAACTAACAACGGGACACGCTGCGCGTTGCCTTCCAGTAACACCGACCCGCCAGCACAGCGGGAGAACGCTGATACAGCGAGTGACACCTAAAAGGAGGAACGAAGTACCGGACATTGGAGGACATTGATCTACAGAACAGTAAGTCACCGCATAAACTACTTATTTATATTGGCCACTTGATGACCATATGTAAACATTGTACTTATTGCAACTAAGACTACCGCATTTGTATACCCTACATCGCTACCCAGGAGAGCGCCAGGACCGCGATCACCCCGGGAGGGGTGAAATATTCTTTTATTTATTTCAGGGTGTTTGGGGTTTTGTGTGAGGTTTGATCCAAGTACATTCTTTTTTGTTTTTAAGCCTGGTCAGTTCTTTAACCTTTATTTATGTTGACTAACAACACATTCACAGGTCAACATATATACAGATGTAAAGTATTGAAGAAAATGCATAGAACAAATAATACTGTGAATAGTAGCATAACCAGCGAAGTAATAAAGATTGTAGTTAGAACTAACTCAGTAAATCACACAGTATTGACGTATCTGCTTACTTAAATTCACACATTCATCTAAGACACATTGCAGATGGTCTCAGGGGTAGGTAATCAGTAATTAGTATTTGTAAATTTTGATTGTTATCAAAACCATCTTAATAAAAATAAATATATTCAAAACCATGTCTGTCATTGTATTGTTAATCAATACTTTATTGCTCTGTTGTAATTTGTGGTTTTACGGTTTAACGTCTCTTCTAAATCTATAAGCACATCACAATATTAATCAATACCATGAGTAGGCGTCTGTAATAAATAATATTGAGGCCGGCACATCAAATCAAAATGGTACGACGTGACATGAGTTTTATCATGAGGGAAGTAATATGCGTTCTTTTATCAATAAAATCCTCTAGTGTTAAAAGAATACATGGTATAACATAGCTGTATGGAACATTAGTCTAACATCGGGGCTGATCCACAGATTGAAAGTCAGGGACAAAATAGAATGTAGACCTGAGCAAAGCCATGATGAGCAGCAAGGGAAGGAAAATGAATCTGAGAACAGAAGTTGAGATTAAAGCTTCCTTCCTCAACTCCAATTCAACGATTAAAAATAAAGGACTGGATCCTGAATTTATTACAATCGCACGTATGTAAGGCCAGTCATACAAAACAGACTTGCGTTCGTGCGGTCCTATAGTCTGTGCATATGGAATGGGTGGGGTTTGCTGGTACGATGTGCCCATTTTCGACATACTATATTCCAGTAGGGAAGCAGTAACAACAGTCAACTTTGTGACTGCTATAAAGTAGGCAGCATGGATCCAGCGACGAATCAAGATCTATATGCTTCAACGGCGACAGTGAAGATTTTCTACTAACTTTAAGCCTCACCCTCCCCTTCTATTAGCCAAACTCCATGGCCTACCCCTAACCTTCACTTTATGTTAGCCTAACTTTATCCCTCCATCTCCCACACAAACCACTTGCGTAAGTTTCCCTTAATGCTAAAACTGCGCATGTGTGCCATATGTTATGCTATGGATCTCATTGCGCAATTCCATATGCTAGAAGATCTGCAGGAGAGGTGTGCCATGCCTTCCGCATGCCTAAACCCCACAAGGGGAAATGGGGTTAAGCCTGCTAAGGAGGCATTGTGGGCAACATTCTGCAGGGATCTGCTTTGGGTTAACTTAAGGTGGGGTTATGGAAGCGTATGTTGTCCAAAGTCCGCACAAGAAAGAGGAGTGGCTTCAGAGTTCACCTCTCTCTTACGTCGTCCTGTCCTCTTTATGTAAGGAACACGTGCAGAGACCTGGATCAGGTCACATTATCCTAACTTTAACCATTCATTTCCTGCAACCTAACCTTCCCCTTTTTATGAGCCTGTCTCTGTTGTCTTCCAGGTGGCAGAGAGAGCACAATTTGTTACTGGGAATGGGTACTTTTGTGAAAAGTGGCCATTCGCTATAAGTACCCATTACCTATAGTAGAAAACAGAATGTCATTTTCACTCTAATACAGCCACAGTTCAGTTATCAATATTGGGCCTTTTGTAATGGCAACTGCATCCTATATGGATTAGACTTATAGGGCTAGATCCTGACCCCCGCACGCTTTACGTGCTTGTGGGGGTCAGTAGCTACGCGTGCGTATCGGGGAGTGCACGCCCCCTGCACTCCCCACTGTCGATAGGAAATATGGATTTACGTGTCCAGATTCCTACCTTAACTTTTACGACTTGGTCTGCGGCCATACGGCTGTGAACCTAGTCGTTACGGTGCTTCCCCACCCCTGACCCCTAATTTAAATGTCTATTTCCGCCTCTATTGCAGAGATCCGACTTGAGTAAATTAGGGGGTCAACCCCTTTTGCGTACCGGCAATCGTGCGTGACAAAGTTGTGCGTGAGTCCCCTGTCGTTACTAGTTCTGGATCTGGGCCATAGTCTGTGCATGCAAGAGTAATAAAGTCCCCTCCCACGCATGAACCTTCTAAGCTCTAACCCCTACATTACACCTTATGCACCTGCTCCACTTTACTTAATGCAGCATCATATGTATGGGCTAAGCCAAACCCTCACTCTACAATATGCATAGAGGGGAAGTATGCAAATTGTACAGTAAGGGTCACACCAACCCCCACAATCTTAAGGCAGGGTCCTGCTATCATAACTATATACGAGTGAGATGTGTTGCTTCCCATTGGCCATACGGTAGTGAGGATGTATCAGAGATCTGGTCCATAGTTACTCGTGTGTGTACATTACTGCTGTAGCCTCCTTCAGGAAGAAACCTAATAGAGTGCAGTTTGGACAACAGTTTTAAAAGCATTATACATCACTGTTCACTGACCGTGGTTTTCTGCCTAAAGACGCTATAGTTAATGAACTGCTGTTTGGAGACTTTTAAAAGCTCTGTGATGTACTATGTACTTTTGCTTAAAAATCACTGGTGTCTGTTACAATAAAGCTTGCGGCATCTTGAATTGGCTATTTAAATGATAGAATTAAAGAGACAGGACCAGGGCTCCCGCAAAACGTGTTACTGGCCGTGGCCCTGGTTGCTACGACCGCTATACGCTCATGTCGTCCAGCCGACCGGAAGCTGTCATACTGGGCATGCGCAGTGCGAATTTTCGTACGAAAATACGCCAAAAACGGTCATACGCTCGCTCGAAATCGGCCAGTTTCGTAGCTCTGGATCAGGCCCGATGTATCAGAGATCCGGTCCATAGTTACTCGTGTGTGTACATTACTGCTGTAGCCTCTTTCAGGAAGAAACCTAATAGAGTGCAGTTTGGACAACAGTTTTAAAAGCATTATACATCACTGTTCACTGACCGTGGTTTTCTGCCTAAAGACGCTATAGTTAATGAACTGCTGTTTGGAGACTTTTAAAAGCTCTGTGATGTACTATGTACTTTTGCTTAAAAATCACTGGTGTCTGTTACAATAAAGCTTGCGGCATCTTGAATTGGCTATTTAAATGATAGAATTAAAGAGACAGGACCAGGGCTCCCGCAAAACGTGTTACTGGCCGTGGCCCTGGTTGCGCCCACCTGTAGTCATGGTTACAGCGAAACACAAAGAAAACAGTACACACAGGAAATGTAATAATAGAGTGCAGGATAAAAGTGCTAAGTGCTATCCAAAAGCGTTATGAGGAAAACAATTACAGATCTAATGATGGAGCGCAAATAAAGCGATTAGGAGACAGAAAACAAAAAGGAATGCATATCAATCTGAGGAAATACAACAGGAAACATACCATACAGATAACAGGAATATAAGGAACCTGCCTACAAGGTAACAGTTAGGAATAGACAGCCAATAAATCCTAAAGGGATACTAGAGGTGAAGACACTAGTATAAAAACCAGAGACAGGGGCTAAAGTATAAGAATTGCCACAAGAAGAGTAAAGGGAAGGAAATACAGCACATGAGTATAATAGGAAAAAGTAAAAGAAGAAGAAAAGAAGAGAAAGAGAGGAAAAAAAATAGAAAAATAGAAAAAAATAATCAATGAAAATAAATAAAGAGCCCATGAAGATGCCAGAGTTAAGGATACAGTAGCTGTACAAAAAATCTAAGAAACCAGTTATAGCTCAGATATTCATTTAGGTCAAAAGGTGCAACTGTTTTGAGTGTATGGATCTACGATGTCTCCAGTGGTAACAGTATGAGATCCTGGCCACCTCAGTGGAGGTACGTGGTCGATGGCTTTGAAGCGGAGTGAGGACAGATTATGTCAGAAATGTCTACCCACTGGTTGTGCAGTTTCTTTGCCTGTAAGGACTGCTCTTATGGCGGATCTATGTAATGCCATTCTCTGCATAAGTTGGCATATAGGGCTCTATTTACTTACCTTCCTCGTTCCCTGTGAAGGAAGCTGCATCAGGCTCGCTTATCATCACAGCAAGCCTGGCAGCTTCCTTCACATGATTTACTAATACTCACCCCTCCTCCGAGGTCCCGCGATGAGCCGCGGGTCGGTGCTCTGCTTCTCCTCCGTGCGATCCCTGAATGAAGTACTGCACATGCGCAGTATCTCTCAATCAGGACTTAGAAAAATTTCAGTGCCGACATGAGAAACACTGCACATGCCGGGGTATATGGGGACATCACCAGAATAATTGTCACTAACGCCAACCTGAGCTGGCGTTAGTCTGACGCCGGGAGCAGAGTGTAAAACTCTGCCCCGACGTTCTGTAAATATGGTCCACTTCATTTTAATGTGATATGGCCCGTTTTGAAGTGAAAACTGGCCCTATCTTTGTAAATAGACCCCAATTTCTTTCCAATATAATAAAGACGTGAGGTAAGGTAATGTCTGATTTCAAATCTTGTTATAAAGGGCTTTGTACTCTGTAATGTCCCTTTTGACAAGATAGTCTTTGAGGTTTCTTCTCCTTTTGTAACTGTGTAGGATTCTGTAGTCCTTCAAGGGGAGATCTTTGTCTGAAGTTATTATAGGCCAAGATGATTTATGAGTTTTTTTTTAAGATTTCCATGGTGCTCAGGAATGGCAGCATCTGTTTAAGCTTCTTATTTCCTGAGTTTTCAGACAGAGTTTCCTCTGGTGGAATTTTCTTAGACCTTCTTCACACATAAGAATGAATTAGGTTCATAATTATACGCAAAAAGTAGCAAAGCAATTCCACTGACACACCCCAGTTTAAACTATTCATAATAAAGTTCTTCTTTTGTGCTTGTTCCACCACTTGAAATCAAATTATCAGTAAATAAAATGGCTTCAGCCTCTACTTCAGAATAAGACTGTGTTTCACCTATTGGCAACAATATTGGCAACAATATATAAAGCCTCATAGTCTTCTGACATGGGCCCAGTTCCACAGGATAGCCCTTTAAATACAATACAACAATGTTGAACGGCACTCTGTACTGTATTAAAATAACAAGTGTAGACAAGGGTCTAATTCCAATGTTTCAGTTCCTTTATTGGAACTTTCATCAGGGATAAATGTGTACAAATAGAAAGTGCTATAAAATAACTTACCCCCATAACGATTCCATTCACTTTCCGAGACCGGAGGGCGTGCAAAATACGTTGCTGGTTATAGCCCTGGTAGTCGTCCACTTGTAGTCATGGATACAGGGAAACATAAAGAAAACATTAAACACCAAATAAATGTAATAATAGAGTGTATGATAAAAGCGCTAAGTGCTACCCAGAAAGAGTTATGAGGAAAACAATTACAGATCTAATTATAGAGTGCATATATAGCAATTAGTGCAGTAGTGTACATTACTATACTACTAAGCCCCGCCCACATGCCAGTACAAAACCGCCCCTTATTTGGAAGCTGTCAAAGGGTCATCAGCCGGATGTCTGGAATGAGCGTATTATAATCTGATCGGGTCGCTCGGATGCGTAACCATGGGCGGATCGCGAAACGATCTCACTGCACGATACTGCAGTCACAGTCTGTCAGATTTACTAATCTGCGGGTTTGGAAAAGTGGAGATGTTGCCCTTAGCATCCAATCAGATTCTAGTTCCCACTTTCCTATTACATACTAGAAAATGTTTTCTAGAACCTGATTGGTTGCTATGGGCAACATTTCCACTTTTCCAAACTAGCTTAGTAAATCTGGCCCTTAATCTGGTCACTGGGCCTGATCCAGATCAACGATGTAGCGCTGAGCGTGCTAACGCTCAGCGTTACATCGCTGACTCCCCCCTGGCACTCCCCCTGTGCGGGCGTATGGCCCCTTCCTTACGCCGGGTGAAGGCTCCCCTAGCTTCGCCCGGCGTAAGGAAGGGGCCATACGCTCACACAGGGGGAGTGCCAGGGGGGAGTCAGCGATGTAACGCTGAGCGTTAGCACGCTCAGCGCTACATCGTTGATCTGGATCAGGCCCAAAGACCGCAAAAGTGCAAGAAAATGTGAACGCAAGCGCACGCACGCGAGCGCGTGCACTGTTATGCGAGTTTCACGCTTTTGCGGGCTTTCCTTACATTTAAAATATTCCAACCTCCCCCCGCCCACCAGCAGTAACGTGAGCGTAGGGACGCTGGAGGACGTCCCCTCTAGCGTCCCTCCGGCGCTACTATGGATCGGGCGTTTCCATAGTAACGCCGGGCAACATCTGCCGGGCGCATGCGCATTAGAGCTACGGCCGCCGTACTAGCGACGGGGGCCGTAGCTCAGGATCAGGCCCACTGTCACCAACACCAGCACTGGGTTTACATGCTGAGGGGGTAATTTAAAGCTGGCTGTAAGCAGTGATTGTTTAGAATATTTATGCCTTAAGAAAAAATAAATAAAATAAAAGTCTGTATATAGATTAGTTTTATTTGTGGTATAATCTAGTAATTTTAACACTTGCATTTTATTCTACACTTTTACTGTAATAAAATCAAATAAATGGATCATTTGACACCAACTGACAGAACACATAAACCAGTTGCCTTTTTCTCTCTCCCAAGTCACCAATTACTTATGTCAGATCACATTATGGATGACAAATTGACACTTAAACATTAATATATCTACATCACAGCTTCTAATATTTCCCCTTTTACCAACTACATCCCTCACATCACAATTAATGTCAATAAAAATATTATTACACCCACTCCAAAGACACAGCTCAAATTGCCATTTTTGGTCCGGCACTTTCATTTATCTCTTAAATCCAATCATCTGACAGCCAGCTCATTGCAAAGGATATTTTCAATGGCAAATGCATTGTGATGTCCATGTTTCTCAGGGTTTAGGCTAAAATGGAATACATTCGTTTCCTTAAATATTTATTGTTAAGCTTTATTTCAGACAGAAAAAGGACAAAATTCTAGCAAGGTAACAAAAGAATCCTATATAAGCTAGAGATGAGCGCTGACCCCCCGTGTTTTGGTTCTAATTCATCTTCTGATTTTGGTTTTAGTTTTGAAAAAAGTACCCAAAAATCTTGCTTTTTTTCTATAGCTAAAATGTTGAAATTTGTATGTGTTTTAACATAATTAATATAAATTTCCAGAGTTTTTTTAATATAATTTTTTTCGGTGGGAGTTCCTCGGCACGAAGGCTGTTTTTGTAGAAGTAGAGACAGACGAAAGTTCTTTTTGAAAGTTCTGTTCTCTATTTCAAATAAGCAGTCTTTGTGTGGTGAGTAATGGCAATCAGCATACTCACCCATTCACTTTCAGAAGTGCCGCCCACCGGACCTGTTGCATTCGCCATCCGCCGCAGAAACCACCGGAGAGGTGAGTAATCTCTGGGGAAGGGAGGGTTAGAGTAAAAGCCATGGCAGGGGAAGGTTAGGATTAGGATCAGGCTTCAGGGAAGGAAGGGTTAGGGTCAGGCTGCAGGGAAGGGGACTTAGGGTTAGTCTGCGGGAAACTTTGAAACTGGCCATTCTCAGCATGGATCCACACCCATTTATTTTTTTTAACAATACAGAAGTTGCATTATTTTGTGATGGTGCCCCACACATTCCAGCAAGCCTGGTCTGCATATAAATAATGCAAGGAGATCCATAGCATAACACCTCCTGCATACAAGAGGCTTGCAATAGTCCCTCAAATTATTAAACGAGGATGAGGCCGATTATTATTAATCACATAAATCCCATATTATGGCTATTATGCAGACATGAAGGTGGTACTACAGTAATATTAGTATAGTACCTGTATTATAGTAGTTATATTCCTCTTCTCTCTTCTCTAAAAGTTGATTTTGTTAATGTCTTTGGATATGCACACAGCTATAGCTTCCTTGAAGGCATCACATTTGTAAGGTCACATCTGCTTACCACAATAGCTTTTCCTATATTTAAGACAAGTTCCAGGGTTTGACTCTAAGATAAATATATATTTAAACTGGCTTAACCTCTGTATGGATTACTCTCCTCCACATAGACCCTGCTTCTATAACAGAAGGACTTGGAGACTAAATGTTGGGTTCCTTTCAGTGTATATGTCTAGTAATTTAATAACCATTTTAGATATGCTGACAAACTGTGCAGCTAATTTGAAAAGTATATGAGCCTAAGTATCTCCACCAGCTCTCTTGTACAACTCAAAATACAAATAACGCGTTACTCTTAAGAAACAGTGTGGTGGCTCAGTGAGTAACACTTGAAGCTCATGAGGTCATGAGTTCAAATCCCAGACTAGGCCTTACCTGTGTTGAATAGAAAATTGAAGGATAATGTCTTTCAATGGCGCTGAGCACTAAAAGACCATCAATAATTATGTAAACAACACCTCTAAGCTGATCAACTGAATAGATGGGATCTCTAAACTGTTAGATTAGATGGAAACTTTAGTGCCGCCAAAATATGAATAAAAATTAAATAAATATGTTCCAATAAATACATGCAAAAGTGATCAAAGTGCTGTTTCACTGATAATAACAATATTTATATTGGTGAAAAAACTGTATCAATCTACTATTACATAGGTTACAATGATGGTTTGTATTAATGGCAACTAATCCTTACTTTTAGAATAGTGAACCAAAAAGTGCAAAAGTGCAGAAAATGGTCAATCAATCTTAATATATCTTCCAAAATCAGGTGAATAAAAAGAAAAGGGGGGAGAGGGAATCACTAGGAAACTATAGTCCAATAAATTAGTGCAATCCAAAGTTCATGTGAAAAGGTCTTTAAAGTCTAAAATGATGTTGAATAAATGTTGAGTTGATAAATCTTCAAATATTATGATGTCCCTAAAAATCAAGAAAGATACAGTATATTCATTAAAAATAAATCTTTAGTCCATATACTAAACAATAAACAATGTAACACAACAAAAAAATATAGAACTGGAAACTTCCCTTTACTTAAAGAGCCGACAGCTGAGAGATCACAAAAGAGACTGCAGCGCCGTACAAAGTCTGGGCCTGGGATGTAAAACAGTCACGTCTCAGCAGTGGCAGTTGAAGAATGGGGGAGTCCAGATGATCCGTGGAGCTAAACACAACGCGTTTTGGGCAACCAGCCTTTTTCAAGTGATGCTCAACTATACTTTATTTATGTCGCTGAATGATCAGCTGATGGTGTCATCTGATGTCCGATTATCCTTTGAATGAAAGCCGGCTGATCAGCTGTTCCATAGGATGATGTAATGTATAGTGCTTTCGACAGATACTATGCTGGAGGCACATGATGGGAGTACTGGGGGGATGCTGGAGGCACATGATGGGAGTACTGGGGGGATGCTGGAGGCACATGATGCCGGGGACACTGGACTCATAGATACACCCCTGTCCCCCTGTTCATGTGGGTTTCCTCCTACACTCCAAAAACATACTGGTAGGTTATTTGGCTGCTGAATAAATAACCTTATTCTGTGTTAGGGAACTTAGAACGGACTACTGTGAAATAATCTCCATAAAGTCCTATGTAATTAGATAGTGCTATATAAAAACCTGTAAATAAATAAACATCTTACACTTATTTTTACATTGTTGGTTAAGGCGCTTAGGTAATTCTAATGGTTGGTGCTGGTTTATTTTGACTCCTTATTACGGTAGTTACTTACAACGGATTCAAGAAACTTCTACTTACAGTGATTGGGATTTTTTCTGTCTCATTGACTTCTTTCCTTTTCATCAATAAGAGGCTGTCCACTCCTTTGTTTTCCCTTTCTAGAAATCTATCGATCTGATTTGATCAAACACATTTTTGATCAGACACATTTTTTTTTTACTTCAGCGAAACATGAAAAAAATATATCCTTCAGACTGAAGGACAGACAATAGGGAAGCTAATAAGAGTTTCCTGTGGAGACAAAGACCACTCCAGCAAAATTAATAGCAGGAACCTTCAGAAAAAATAGGATATTAGTAAAGACGTAAAGAAGGAATAGGAGAAGTTTATAGACATTCGGATCCAACAAAGGTTACAACCTTGTCAGGGATCTGTTTCTATTTTCCTGTTTATTTACTGGAACAACACACTTTTATTACTAAAAAGGACATTTTCCTGTTGCCAATGCAAAGTAGACACAAGACCAAAAAATAAATAAATATTTCACAAATTTAAGATCAATACTATTAGTATGAGATTTGGTGACAGCCCACTCCTTGCGAAAGAACATTTGCAGCTACCTTGGCATACACAGAAGTCAATACAAGTCAAGCTGCAACACCAAGGCACAATATTCAACACCTTGTTTTGTATTAGTAGAACAAATCAGGCTGTTCTGTGGGCAAGTGGTGAGACAGTGACAAATTAATAGACATCATAGAATGTGATAGCAGATAAGAACCATTTGGCGCAGATACTGTAGATAGATAGATAGATAGATAGATAGATAGATAGATAGATAGATAGATAGATAGATATGCACATTTTATACATTATACATTAGAGTTGTGTATTGGGGATGTTGATTTCCTCGTGGATGTTTCCTTTTTTCAGCTGTTCCCTGTCTCGATATTTGATTTTCATAATTCAAAGGGACCATGGGGCAAGGCATTCCAGCAAATTAACGAGCCACACAGATCAATAGCCTGACATCGTAAATCCTTTCAGACGTGCTGCTGCTAGATTGCTGTCCCTGCTAGATCGATATCCAGAGGAACGAGGCAGCAAATAAGCCTTGAGATCAGAAATATGAATATTAAAACAAGGACGACTAGTTAATATGTGCATTAAATACACTGATATGCGAGAACATCTACGGTGATCTGTGTAAGATAAGAAGGCAGTTATTTTGATCGCTTACCTCCTTACCCCTGGCTGTGTAATGAATAAGGTGAGATGAGATGATTAATGAAAATTACTAATTGTTAATTAGAGAGAATGAAACAAATAAACACTGTAGGTAATACTTCTGTAAGTTACAACAGATGCTCCATATAGTTATTGTTTAATGTTTAGGTTTATTTATGTATAGGCTGTTTTGGTTAAATGTTTAGATAGATAGATAGATAGATAGATAGATAGATAGATAGATAGATAGATAGATAGATAGATAGATAGCTATGCTTTGCTACCTATTTTTTCAAATCACTTAATCTTTGTCTGTGTTGCCCCATTAACTGATTCTACATAATGCTATCCGATCTGCTAGACCTGCATTATTATTTCCTGCTGCCGGTCTGGCTAATAGCTCCAATTACACATTACAAACTGAATAAATTGCTGTGTAGGTTATTTTGAAGCTCTTTCTGAAAGTCTAGCTGTGTACTGATGACATTTGTACTTCCTTGCCCTGAACTAGGAAAGGGGGATCTAACATAACTTGTGTTTACTGCAATTCTTATGTTAATGTATGTAACTTTAACTGACTGAACACTGCGTAGGCTGGCAGAGAGTGTAGCAAGAGGTGGTCAGATGGACAGAAAGTAGGTGGGGCAGACTTTTAGGAAAATGCCTTAGATTTTGCATCTCATAGGCTACAAAAGTATTAGCGCAGGCCCCTAGTTAAAGACAAGTGGTATCATTGCAATCATTCCCATGCTCACAAGCTTTTTCAAATGAGATAACACCATTCTTATGATCTGCAGATGAGAAGAACCTGGCTACCGCTGTAAAATCCCCTGACCTCAGTTTTAATTATCAACCAAATTCCGCTTTCTGTGGGTGTACGGCCTTTACCGAGGCCTTTCAGTGTGCACAGAAGAAGGGGGATGAACTTCCCTGTCACTTCCCTGTCATTTCCCTGGCACTTCCCTGTCACTTCATTCTGTCACTTCCCTGTCATTTCCCTGTCATTCCCTGTCACTTCATTCTGTCACTTCCCTGTCACTTCATTCTGTCATGCAAATTAAGCACTGTTATGATGCCATAAGGCAGCCTTAAGTATCTTGGGCGGATCAGCGCTCTGTAGTACCGCTGATCCACACAGAGGAGTAGATCCAGACCTAAGTGCTTGCTATGTTAAAGCACTATGCACTCCCCTAGGCACTCCCTTCGCTCGTACGTACTTTGGCCGTTTTACGCTTCCCAAAACCTACCTTAACTTTTTAAAGCGTAACTACTGACGTACGTAATGGATTCATGTATGTGACTGTACCATTTAAATGCCTCCCTCCGCCTACCAAACGTAACTACGGGTGTCGTATGGATGAACCCGCCCCTTCATTCGTAGTTACGCTGATGGTACGTACGTCCAGAGTTACGTGGCGTAACATCTGCCACACGCATGCGCAATAAATACTAATGGGCAAATATTTGCGTCCTCCTCTTTTATAAATATTATAATGACACTGCTGTGCCCGGGACAGGAAAATGGAAGAAACACTGACTCCTCCCTCTGATCAGGTGACTGGTCACATGGGCTAGACATCAGCAGAGGTGCTTTAGCCTACTTGGATCTAGCATCTACCTACAGCACAGACTGGTGCAGCTGTATTGAGGACCGGCGCTGTCTCTCACAGTTTTCACAGATCTGGCTAAATGTCAGCTCTGAGAAGTGAGGGAATGAGCAGCGGCATCTATCCAACATAGAAACATAGAAAGTGACGGCAGATAAGAGCCACATGGCCCATCTAGTCTGCCCATTTGTTTATTTAAACCTATACTGACCCTAGACCCTATTTACCCTCAATTTGGTTTACAATTTAGGATACCCTTATATTTATCCCAAGCATGTTTAAATTGTTCTACTGTATTGGCCTCAACCACCTCAGATGGGAGAATAGTCCATTTATCTATCACCCTTTCAGTGAAGTAATTTTTCCGCACATTTCCTTTGAATCTACCACCCTCCAGTTTGTATCCATGCCCTCGTGTTCTATTACACCTTTTCTTTTGAAAAATGGTACCCTCCTCTAGCTGGTCACAACCCTTGATGTATTTGAAAGCTGCTATTATGTCCCCCCTCTCCCTTCTCTGCTCTAAGCTATACATGTTTAGTTCCTCTAGCCTTTCTTGGTATGATTTGTTACAAAGGCCATGGACCATTTTAGTTGCTCTTCTTTGCACAGTCTCTAATGTATTTATGTCTTTCTGGAGATATGGCCTCCAGAACTGAACACATGGCGCCTGGATGCACTGCATCCCCCCATGGAGTGCATTACGCCGGACCTGCTTAATACCCACCCACACTGTAAAATTTAAATGCTATTCTCCCACCTTATGGAGTTTAGGAATGCGGATGAGATGCAAACTAAGTTCTGTACACTTGGAGATCTGTTTACGATATATGAAGGGCCAGCACGATGTGCTGCATGGAGAGATGCGAAGCTGGCCGGTGCCAGGCCGGAGAGGCGATGGCGGTCATCCCCCCACTCCTGGTAGCTCATACAGGAGGTTCCTGTATGAGCTGTAGCGCCCATTACATGGAGAAGCTGATTGGAAAATTCCTTTCAGCTGCTCTATGTAACAGCCGCAGAGGCTCATACAGGAAGTTCCTGTATAAACCAACGCTTTAGAAGCTACTCAGAGGTTAATAAACAATCCAGTATGAATGAGATTTATCTGGTAAAATGTTTTGCTACATGTTTGTGTATTTATGTGATATGTAACTTTTGTCTAGTTTATTAATACTCATTATTAGTTTAACACAAATGTCAATATATGTTAAATAATAATTTTTATTTA
>WWET01004990.1:51012-61436 GCA_011038615.1 Limnodynastes dumerilii
GTAATTCAAAGATATATCCCTGCATGCAAAGAATACAATTAAATTAATTCCCCCTGCAATCAACATGATTTTGCCCAGGAGTGACTTTAAGTTCTTATTTTAAAAGATTGCTTTCGAAATTGCAATAGCCAGAAACAACAACATACTGTACTGTATCTCCCATTATTTCGACTTGCTGGAAAACATCACCTGTTATGTAGTGCTTGCAACAGATGCAATTTGCCTTCTCTTCAATTTAACATAGTTCTACCCAAGGGTAACTTTCCACCGGTTTTCCTCTTAGTTTCAAGCTTTCAAATGTTATTCAGTGTTGAGATGTTAATACAATCAGGACATTATGAAAGAGTTGAGCAAGTTGAGAACTTGAGAGTCAGTAGGGATTTGTTTGCTGTTCAGCTTAAGCTGTGGTAGAGTTAAGTTTTAGAGAGATAATGTTTAAATGATAGTAAGGAAATAGTTATGATGAAACTACTGGGCAAAAGCAAGTAATGGTTTTACCATTAGTGCCAGAGATGGCAAGAGTAATGAAGCCTATCTGATATACTGCTATTGATATGCCATAACTGTTCAGCAGTATGTGTCAGCAGTTGGTTTGTCATTTGACTAGGTAGTCTATCAAGGCTCCTGTCACTTTTGATCATTAACTGGTTTACTGGGTTTAGTGGCCGCTGGCAGGGATTTTGTGTGACTGTCTCTGCTCCTGAGCTCCTTAGTCATTTTCAAGTTCAGGTTGACCAAAGAGAAAATTTCACAGCCGGGGGATCTGCTGTTACTTGAGCACTGGAGGGAAGCTTAGAGGCAAGTTTTTGATGTACTGGCAGTGAGCCAGGAAAGGTGAATTATCTATGGGTTACAGCTCGTGTGGATTGAGCTGGAAATAATGCTGGTCCCTTGAATTAGATAAGCCAGGAATATACAATCTGTAGCACATGGGGTTGTTATTAAGCTACAAATTCCATCACACTGTTGCTTGGTAATATCACTACACGTGGGGCCCAATTCAATTAGCCACGATGACCGGGAAGAAGATTGCAGTGAGCTTTTTCCCATCATTTCTGGTAGGTAAAAATCAGCGATTTTTGGGGTGCGCATAAAAATACCCCCAAAGATTTGCAGAATTAACTTTGCACTGCAAATAATTTGGATGCAAAGCTAACTGTATCGGGTCCATGGAGTTTTACAGGTTGCCTATTCATTCCCTTTTGACTTACACATGAGGATGTATTAATGCCACATAATCTGATAGCACTATGTAAAAACCTGCTTAAAAAAAAAAAGTTGGAGCAATATTTACTACACTGCTGAAAAGGAAAAGTGTAGATGCTGTCCATAGCAACCAATCAGATTCTAGCTCTCACTTTCCTGTTACATACTAGAGAATGTCAGCTAGAACTTGATTGGTTGCCAAGAACAAAATCTTCACTTTTCTACAGTTTACTAAATCTAGTCTATAGTCACTACTGGGCTGGAAGTTGGATTTCAGCACCCCGGACAGCACTACCATGTTACAGGGACTATGGAGCCTCTTAGGGGTATATCTACTAAGGTCAATATGGTTCAAAGTGTTCAAACTCCCGGGACTTTGTCGGTGATTATGCCATCGCCGTATTCACTAAAGGCAAATTCCCGGGACTTTAGCCTTTAGCAAAATCAACCAGGCAAACATCGCTGGACAAAAATCATCCAGTAGGCTCTAGTGAACAGTGTGGCCACCTGTGTTGTTTTTTTTTTGGTAAATAAATGCCATATTTTAGCGATCCAATTACTAAAACTACATATCACACATTATAAACATACATGATAAAATATCAACTTTAAACCTCTGACAAAGGACCCCAGCACCACACCAAGGCCAACGATGCACACATGTATGTAAATGTATTTCTGTATGCATTTTTGACAAAAAAAATTTTCCCACCATCTACAGCGCAGCATGCTTAGAAGGCTTAACATGTTGACACTGATATTACTACAAGGCTCAGCAATGCTGAGCCATGTAGTTCTATCAGTGCAGCCATGCTCAGCATTCAAAACATGCTGCGCTTGGGTTTGTTTTATTGTTTTTTTTTAACATAAAGCGACGGCAATTTTTCAAGGAAAAATTTACCCCTTTGAAAAATTGATGCATATCGACTGTTAGTGAATCGCGGCGAGACCAAGCGATTTGAAATCGCTTGCAAACAGTGACCTTTGTAAATATACTCCTTAGAAAGGGAATACCTGAGTTTTGTTCAGTTAGAAAGAAATATAATACTGTCATGTGTCTTACATTTTCCATTACTTGTCCTCAAGTTTTTTGTACCCTCCTAATTGCACCAGGATGACAGATAAGGCTGACTTCACCTGGGATACTGTATTAAGTTCTTGAGGTCATTTCTTGGAGTATATATCCATATATTTGAAATTGTGGAAAGAATAGCAACTAAATTGGTGCATGGCATAAGTGACAAAACATACAGAAAACTAGAGGAACTAAACATGTATAGCTTGGAGAAAAGAAGGGAAAGTGAGGATATAACAGCAGCTTTCAAAATATATAGGGGTGTAATCAGGTACCATAGGGTGGATAGCCTCTGGTAATAGCCTCACTTCTAAGGTGGTAGAGTCTAATACTGTTTCAATACTGTTTCAATTTAAACATATCCGCACTTAAGTGGTTTTAAATATTCACAACTAAGTAAAAATATCAAACATTTATTAAAAATATATAGTTTAAAACCAGAACCATAGACACTGATGACTATGATAAATATATTATTATTATTATTATTATTGCTTATTTATAAGGCACCACAAGGTGTCCGCAGCGCCATTCACAAAATACATTAAAATACAGTACAGACATACAGTGCAGGGAGGAACAGCATAGTACATAATAAAATAGAGCGCAGTGAGAGGTTGAGAGGGAGCCACCAGGTGGGGAAGGGGTAAAAGGGTAGCAGAGGAGGACAAGAGGGTACGAAGTGAGGGGGGAGTGGTGGAGGAGGGAACAACATTAGGATGGAGGGCCCTGCTCACATGAGCTAACATACTAAGTGGGAGGGATGAACTTACAGAAGACATAAGGAGGGGGAAAAGAAGTGGACTGCTGGTGTGAGCGAAGGAGAGGAGCAAGGAAGGAAAAAAAGGGATAGATGTAGGATGCAGTGAGGATGTTAAGTGGAAGAGGGGTAGGCTAGCCTAGCCTGAACCATTTATATGAACGCTTGAAGACCTGCAATGTGAGGAGAGTCTGACTGAAGAAGGGAGGTCATTCCAGTGTAGAGGTGCAGCACAGGAGAAGTCCTGGATATGGGCATGAGATGTGGTGATCAGTAAAGAGGTCAGACAATGCTGGTTAGAAGAATGGAGAGGGTGGGTGCTCATTTAGACCATAGCACCAAGTGGTTTGGGTTAACTTATGTGTTTCATTAGAGGCATCTAACCCCATGTTCCTACTAAGATCTTTTTTAAACTTCACTAATTACCTTGATTAATCACAAACATACCTCCTTAATGATCACAATTAAACATAACATATTCAAATACTTTTTACCTTCCAAGTATACAGAAAACGGTTTAATAGAAGCATCTCTGTCTAATAAACATAAATCTATCAAATTAATATAAATAATAATAAAATGAGAAAATACTGGGCCTGCTGAGAGACTCTGACTTTCAATCTTGCCCCACTTATCACTCTTTGCGGCTCCAATAGAAAGATTTAGTAAGCTGCACGAAAGGAAATGTGGAGATGTGGCCCATAGCAACCAATCAGCTTCTAGCTGACATTCTCTAGTATGTAATAGGAAAGTGAGAGCTAGAATCTGATTGGTTGCTATTGGCAATATCTCCACTCTTCCTTTCATTTCCCGCAGCTTAGTAAATCCGGCCCCAAGAGCCACATATCTGCACTGTCTAACATGTAGACTACCAGCAATTGGCATCAGTTTACATTTACAGCAGCTGTAATACGATAGATGGTCTTTCGAAATAAAGTCCAGTCAAATACCAGTGAACCGCACTCAAGCAATAGCTGGTAGTGTATTATGTGCATTCTGTTATAGCTGTTGTGCTCAATGTAATTTAACTTTTTTTTTTTTATTCCCAAATATGTATATCTAAAACTTTATTAGAAATAATAATATAAACACAATTTATATGGACAGGGCTGTTAACCACAGCAAGTATTCAGCCAGACAGTAAAAAGAAGGATATTCATTTTGACTACAAAAGTAATTAAGGATTAGTCACAATTTCCAACTATCTGTTTTGCATGAGTAACACAGTACAACCCGCTCTGCCAAATCCTAATGCATTTTACAAGCATAAATTTAGCTGCTGCCAACATAATGAAGTGGAAAATTTAGTTGACTTTCAACCTGTAGATTTCTGCGTGTAACACAGCACAGACAGTGCACATCATTCTGCACAATCTCCAAATACAGATGGAGTTTCCTGGATTGGAGCAATAGGAACATAATAAAATGTAATGAAATGTAGAGATTTGTATTAGTGGGATTCATAAGAAAAAGCAATTGTATTGCAAAGAAAGGCTTTATCGTGTTAAGGGAAGAGCAAGTTGGATAAACTGCTGTACTAAGAGTGATCTTTATTATATCATTCCTAAAGAAGGAATATATAAAGCTAGTTCTTACAGCTTTGTATTAAGTCAAAAGGGGGGAAAGAGGGCACACAAGCGGCAACTAAGGATGAATCCGTGAACTCTGACCTCAAAGCTGTTGTCTATCACTTCCAGCTAGGAGGAGCAACAGCGCAACTTTATCAGCTGTAGGTAGGTTATTTAATGACAGCACCATGGTGCCTCTGAGTAATGACTGTTGGGCTTTGGGGCCAAAGCCTCTGACTACTGGGAAGGGGTAAAGGGTTGGGAGCAAGGCTTTGGATCTAACCGGATGACCTCAAAACAGACGTGTGTGGAACAGCCGCCAGTCTGCACATGCACCAAATGAAGGTAGGGGGTGAGTTTCACAGAAGAACACAGACAACTCCATTGGTGAAAGATGAAGACAGAGTAGACAAAGGGGCAGAACAAAGCAGAAGAAGACAGGAAGGAGGGACAGGATGGGAGAGAATAGTAGAGAAGAGAATAGAAGAAGACAAAGCAGAGGACGTCTGCACAGGAGCAGACAGAAGGAGACTGGAAGGAGGGACAGGATGGGAGAGAATAGTAGAGAAGAGAATAGAAGAAGACAAAGCAGAGGACGTCTGCACAGGAGCAGACAGAAGGAGACTGGAAGGAGGGACAGGATGGGAGAGAATAGTAGAGAAGAGAATAGAAGAAGATAGAGTAGAGGAAGACATATGCGGTCTTTAAGACCACATATACGCAATCTACATAATGAAAAGATATGTACATTACGTAAGAAAGATACTATGCATGTACAGTATCAAATATCGAGAGACTCCGGATGTATATGCAATACGTCCGGTAGTGTGAATCTGACCCATAATATTTTTGCTATTTGCAGCTGTAACCAGTTTAAAAACATATTTTTTACAGTAAAGAATATTTGTAACCATTTGTTGCTCATAGACCCCAGTTTTCAATTTCCAATAAGCACTTATTTCAGAATGCTAGGTATCCTAGGTCTTCTGCCACGACATTCTCTGCACATGCTCAAAAGCTTCCTGCTTGAGTGATCACTGGGGAGGACAACACTGATCAGCAGGGACAGGGGAATATAATGGGCTGTTCATGGGCATTGCCATTCTGAAATGATCTCTAGGACAGGTGAGTGGAGAAGAGCAAAGTTTAGCTCATTCTCATTGAGACATGCTGCCTCTATAGGAAATGTAAAGGTCATCGCTGTCAGGAAAATTGCAGGCATAGTAATGGGAAATGATGTCTTCATCGCTGGTGCTCTAATGTATGCTAGAAAGAAGGAGCAGGTTAAATACAAGGAAAGCAACACAGTATATTTACAAAAACTTTGCAAATAGAAAATTACTGATATTGGGTCGGATCCAGACCTACGTTCCCTTTACGTTTCAACGTGTAGCGTATTTACACTAGCGTAATTACTAAGCACCCCCCTAGGCACTCCCCTCGCTCGTATGTACTTTGGCCGTTTTGCGCTTTCCAAACCCTGTCGTACGTAACAGCTGCACATAAGTGCCTATACACGCCCATACTGCGCGATTGACATGCCTCACCCCGCCTCCGAAGCATAATTACGGGTGTTGTATGGATGTCACGTCCCTTTGTTCGTAGTTACGCTGTTGATACAAGGCTGGTACGTACTTTCTAAGTTACATGACGTAACATCTGCCGCGCGCATGCGCAGTACATGTAAAACAGCGTTTTTACGTCTCCGGCTAGCATAAATACGCTAGCGTGCGTAGCTCTGGATCTGGCCCATTGTTCATACCAATCTTTTACTTATCTAGTACACAGTAGAAGACAATAGCTAGAATTTGACAGCTTTGCCTTTCTTTGAATATATGGACCGGATCCAAACCTCTGCCTGTGTTCTGTAGGTACGGAGGTCTGACACTCCATATAGAAGAGGTAAGTGAACGCCCGTGTCAGTCCCCTCTAATGTACGGAGTTCTGTGCAGGTCCACGGCCATAAACCCACCTTAACTTCTCCTTTTTGATCTGTGTCCATCCTCACACAGACCCGTATGAAAGAGCCAAATGCCACCCACATGTTCTAATTACAATGCCTAACCCCGCCCCTTTGCGGATGAAAAGGCACATCCTGTCGTACAGATTTCCTGTCACACGGAATTGCGCTCTATACAACAAGAGATCCGCTAATGAACATCTGAGCATTGCTGTTGCGACACCTGACTTTCATACACAGCTTGCGTATGCCGGTGTTGGGTGCAATTCTGGATCAGACCCTATGTTATTAGATAATTATGATTGGCCCATGCAGCCTGTTCACTTCATTAGTTACAGATTTAGTTAACTGCAGAGGCAATGTATTTTTATCTGGGAATGCCAGGATACTCACATATGTATCACAGATATTCACTGATATTTACTAATATCTTATACACTGTTCCCTACATCTCTCTTTTGTTGTCTCAATGGGCCGGATCCAGAACTACGTCCGTCTTCCATAGACGATTGTAGTTCAATAAACAGTAGCTACTGCGCATGCGTAGTAGCTATTGTACTTAGACTGCGTATCGTTTCGATACGTAGATTGCGTATATGCAATCTAAAAGACCGAGACGGACGTAGTTCTGGATCCGGCCCAATGTACTGCTGTAGAAGGAGTGAGATCTTTAGTCTTCTGCTTCTCTCTCTCCTCTCCCTTTATTTTTCTTCCCTCCCTCTCTCTCCTTGGGATGCAGTCGCTGCAACGAAAATGCCATTTTGGAAATACAGACAGCTGAAAGCTCATTTTCGGCTGTCTCTATTTTGAAAAATGTTAGTGTTTAGAAACTTTTATTAATGAATGGTTAAGTTGCACAGTACACCCTTCTGTTATATCCCTCTCCACACTACATATTGCACATTACCCCCTTCTGTTATAGCCCTTTCTACACTACATATTGTACATTAAGGTTAGGCTTTGGGGAAGGGAGCAATAGGGTCAGGCTGCGGAGAGGGGAGTCTTAGGGTTAGGGTATGGGGAAGGGAGTCTTAGGGTCAGGCTGTGGGGAAGGAATTCCTAGGGTCAGACTGCAGAGAAGGGAGGATTAGGGTCAGGAAGTGGGGAAGGAATTCCTAGGGTCAGGCTGCGGGGAATGGAGGATTAGGGCAATGGAATCAGAGGGTTAGGGTCAGAGTAATAGAAGTAGAGGGTAAGTGGGAGAATTAGGATAAAAGTTGGGGTTGGATGAATACTCACCTCTTGCTGCTGCAGATCCGTCCTCTGGATCTTTGATTGCTTGTTCTTGGTGGGACAAGAACAATCGATACCAGGGTCAATTCGAAATTGGCTGGTATAAAACAGCCCTTTCGGAATAGGGACGTTCATGCCGCTGACCCACACCTCTCTCCTCTCCCCCTCTCTCTAGATCTCTCTCTCCATATCTCTTTCTCTCTCTCTTTTCCTCTCTCATACCACAAAACTATATTTTAAGAACACAAAGTTCATCTAAGGACAGAGAGAAGAAAGTGTTGTCTTTAGTCTACTGGCCACAGTAAAACACAGCAGAGCATGTAGCAGCGTAGCCATAGGAACAACTATGGTCTAATAAGACTTGGCATTTATTTGCTCAATTAGCTCTTATAAGAGCTGTTCTGTCAAGTGCACACAAAAATACCAAAGGATTTTTACACGGGCTGCAATCACTTCTCACAAAAGTTTTGCACCAGCAGAGATCAGGATCATATACAGAGTGGGCACAAATCCCCACGGAGTTTTCAGAGATTATGAACTTGTGGCCAGGACAGACCAAGCGACTGCGTGTTGTCAGTTCCTGGTTTGTCCACTGTTGGCATCATTTGAATGCATCAGTCACAGTTTGCTTTGTAAATGCATATTTCGTATACCTGACACTGTTTCTATACCAGTACAGTACATGTCCCATCCTAATGTGCACTGAGGGAGAGATCCTCCAGCTGTCACCTATTGGTATGAAATGCTCATTTAGAATTGTATTCACACATAAGAATGATTTAGGTTCTGAATTATACGCAACTAGCAAGGCGACTCCCCTGACACGCCCCCGGTTTTCAGCTTCTGAACTGACTTATGAATGCCAAACGTCTATCTTATCTCTAGGTTCATAGTTGTGTGTGTAGGACGGCTAATTAAGAATGTTTCTTCCTAACTGCGCCCAGATTTCCTCATTTAAAAAGCTCCCTCCACCCACTCTTCTTATCTTCGTTCTTAATTTTTCCCGGGAACGCCCCTTCATTCTTAAGTCATTACAAACCTTGAGGAAATAATGGTGATGAATGGTGATGAATGGTGATGAGGGACCGGAATGACAGATGAGTGTGTTTAAAGTACACAAATCTATGCACCTACGTTGCAAGTCAACACCCATGACACTCCCCTCACACAGGTGGATTTTCGATGATATACGCTTCCATAGGGCACCCTTAACTGTACGTGTGCATTTACGTGCGTAAGTTAGTAATAAAAAAAAAACACGCCCTCCGTACGTATGTCACTAACTCATAAATCCGTGCCTTTTGTGACTAAATCCTACGTAAATTGCGTGGAAAAAGTTACTACACATGCTCAGTTAATCCGATCCTAAAAATACGCACGCAAAAGCTACCAAAATCGTATCTGTGAATCCGGACCAAGGTTGGTAACGGTGATTCAGAGCCGCCCTGTTCTTATGTCCTACGTAAATTGTGTATATTAAGTTACTACACCTGCACAGTATATCCCTTCTTAAATATACGCACCCAAAAAGCCGCATTTTCTTAACTGTGAATCAGGTCCTTAATCCTAAAATGGAACAAAGGCAGAGACAGAACTTTTCTGATATATCTGCAAATTGCCTCTTTAGTGAATTCTAATTAAAGTTAATTTTAACATGGAGCCTAGTTATTCTTTCTAAATAGAATGGCAGAATTTGTTTTTGACTCTTTCACCACTTCACTTTTTCAAATGAATAAACTTGCGTAGGGCTCCCATTCTGAGCTTCCGTTATGGGCCAGATTAACATCTCCGCTGCTGCTCTTTGAAGGACCAAATGCAGTGGCAGCAGAGACCCCAGCTGTATCCTAACTCTTGTGTGAGCCAGAGGAGGTCACATAATCTGGGTATGGTGCAACCAACCCTTACGGAACAAATAGCATACCTCCTGACTCCTACCCTGCATACACACAGTATGCATTCCACCCCACCCCACCCCACTGTTGGAAACACTTCCATTATGAAAGTCTGAAGCTGGAGGATCCAGATCTGTAATAGAATGCAAGGAGTAGTCTATTTCCACTTCTTGCATGCATAAAATGACCTTTGGATGCAGTCCTATGACTGGCTACTTGTGTACCACATTCCTTCTGCGTTATATAAATTGGATCCTTTTGACATCAAGTTGGCCCTAAAGATCGGGTAGGATTTAAAATAACCCCCACTTCTCCTCCCCCGTGCTGTTAACCCATGGACTGTAACAGCACAACTATAACTGTCTGTGAACAAAGGGGTTGTTACAGGGAAGGAAGGGCTGGACTAATATGGTCCTTTTAAAATAAGAGTCCAATTCAGACCAGAAGATTTCATACATTCACTTGTTAAATTAACAAAATTTCCAATATGTACTGTGACAGCATTCAATGGTGTGTCTGGTGCCAAACCTATGTTCCCCTCTAGGTCATTTGTAAGAGACAGGTGTGCCCTGGGCAGGAGCATGTGGGCATCTATCCCCAGGGCCGCCAAGAGAAATTCTGGGCCCCGGTAAAGCAACTTCTTGGGCCCTCCCCCCCCCAAAGCGGCGAAGCGGCGGCAAACCTAGGTTTAAATCCCTATATATATATATATATAAAAAAAAATTGAACA
>WWET01004991.1:36548-52662 GCA_011038615.1 Limnodynastes dumerilii
CACATACTATAACCACACATTACCCTTCCGCTCACATACTATAACCACACATTACCCTCCCTCACATACTATAATCACACATTATCCCCCACATGCTATACCCACACATTACCCCCTCTCCCTCACATACTATAGCCACACATTACCCCCACCCTACATGCTATAATCACACATTACCCCCATCCTACATGCTATAACCACACATTACCCCCACATACTATAACCACACATTACTCCCCACACATACTATAACCACACATTACCCCCCCCACATACTATAACCACACATTACTCCCCCCACATACTATAACCACACATTACCCCCCCTTCATACTATAACCACAAATTATCCCCACATACTATAACCACATATTAACCTCCTCTCACATACTATAACCACACATTACCCCACCCCCCATACTTTAACCCCAAGAAGCTTTTAGGTTTCATACCTGTTTTATGTCTTTCCCTCTCTTCTTACTCACCCCCCGTCCTCTGCAGCGCCTCTGCTTGTGAACACATTTGCCAACCCAGCGCCTTTATCAGCGTAACTATGTCAGAAGTTGATAACGGTGCTCTGTTTCCATAGCAACACATACACAGTGCCTGGATGTAGCAGTCCGGGCACTGTGTATGTGACAATACAGTGTCTAGGAATAATACTATTCCCAGACATTGTATCTTCTCCAGGAAAAAAGGGTACTCTCCCTGAATTATGTTAAATAAATAAATATTAGGTAAAGAATATATTTTATATCCAAATTTTCATCCAAATAAAAAACATCACATTGGGGTACCAATACAAAATAAATAAAAAACATAAAACACCTAATCAGACAAATAAATCAAATAAAAGACCCAGAGTATTAAATTCCATAGTCTCATTGATTTGGGGATTAAAGTTTAAAGATCCACGCCAGCTCTTTTGTTAGAGCTTCTGTCTCCCCAATAGTTTTGTAGGGTACAGACTTAAGGTCTAGCTGGTAACCAATTATCAGTCTGCATCACATTTTTCATATTCACACTGTTGAACTTATTAGGTGCAAGTATTGTTTGGGTATGTTTTCTCTAACCCATAGTCTATAAAGACTGCCCTGAAAGTATAACTAATTATTAGTATCAACAGATTTATAATGATGTTTACTCACAATTTCAGTTATTCACAGAATAAAGTTAAAAAAATGAATCCCCCAAAAGGATCACCCCAGATGAGTTCATCTTTGAGGTGTCCCAGGTAGAGTTTTGCAAAACTTGAGGTAAACTTGGTACCCATGGAGGTACCGAGGAATTGAAGAAAAATGCCTGAATCAAAAAAAAAGAATTATGAGTTTAAATCAACCCAATAGAATTCCAAATTAAATCCTTAAATTCTGCATGTATATCTGGATCATTATTCAAAAACCTCTCAGCCGTAAATCATAGGGTAAATGCATGTATAGAGCAGTAATGTCCAATGTGAGGAAGGGTCATGAGGAGGACCACTGAAAATATTAAATTTTATTCAAAAGGTTTGGAGTATTCTGAATATAAGATCAGAACCCTATGACATATTTGTGCAAAGCGCAATCAATAAAAACAGATAAATTCTTTGTCAGAAATTTAATCCCCACAATAATTGTGTGACCCGGTGGTAGAATATAGAAACCACTGGTTGCTTCACATACAAAAAATTATATGTATCTTTAGAAATTTAATTACTGGAGTAAACCTTATCTAAGAGTTCTTTTAATTGGGTTTGATAACATTTGGAGGGGTCATGCTGTACAGGGGTATAGAATTTAGAATCAACAAGTTGCCTCTTTGATGTAGGATTTTGCATCCATGACCACAACCCCACCTCCTTTATCTGATGGTATCCGATAGTATGCCATACTATAACATTGTTTTTTTATTAAAAATTTTTGTTTTCTGTGTTTCCATACATCCACTTTTTAATGTCCATATCACCATTTTTAAATTACCAGCTTGACAACTTTTACAAACTGTGTAGTAAGCTGTGATTAACAGAGGAACTTCAATGTGATTAAGATAAACAAAGTGAAAAAATTATCTAGAAACATATTCACGGGTTCTATGCGATTGGATCACCAAGCTAAAAGTATGGGGGATTACAAAACTCTGGGTTGAAACAGCAGCATATTGTAACTGCTCTACCTTGTATGGGGGGATTTCCATCAGCCAAAGCCTACCTCAACTTTCCAAATGAAGTGTAACTGCGTAAATGATCGGTATGAAACACCAATATTGCACTGAAGGAACGCCCATTAATGATCACAACCCATAAAGGCGTCAAAAGTTTTATTTCTCTAGATGGGTTAGAATCTATTTTGATTGGTTAGAAAGAATGTGGGATAACTTTAAATTGTAGATTGTATTGTGACATTATTATTTTTTTACTTGGTATTTTGCTAAATAACTACAATATCCAAAGCTTACAGAGTACACAGCTTGTAAGCTAGTAATAAATGAATGACCTTCAAAGAAACCAGGGATAATATTATTGGCAGAAATGAGGGTGTATTTTCTGCCAGAGGAAGAAGGTAAAAATAAATACCTTGCCTTGTCTGTCTGTTAAATATTGAATGAAAAGCAAATGTAAATGTTGATCTATTTCAAGAACTTTACAAAAAGCCTTTCAGAAAATTAAAATAGAACTATAAAATATAATTTTGTTAGAACATCCATAGTACATGAATACTGTGGACAGACAAACAAAAGATGTTTATTTAACTGTGGAAAATTATGGTATATCTACATACAAACAGTTTTAGCCCATAGTTTATCGTTTATGATGAAGGCTTGTGCTTCAGCCTCTACATACAGAAGTCTGCTGGAGAATGGGTACTGAGCATGCTGCATTCATGTGGATATTAGTTCCCTCAGCTGCACGGGTTCCTTTTCGCATCCATTGGAATGTGTTCTCTTCTTCCAGGCGGGCGGGGGGGTTCCAATGTCAAACTGGAACAACCCTTCCAGCCTCATGTACATTAGCAGCTTTACTTTATCTCCCACCTAGTGGACTGTCGGTGGAGATCACAGAAAACCTCCTACTTTTTTCGATGTGCAGGGCATGGAGATAACTTAGAATACTCTTGAGGTTACCCCCAATGTAAATCAGAAATCCACATTTTCAGTCTGGTCAATCTTCAGCTGATTTCCTTGAGTGGCAATGCTGGGGCATTTACCTATTACACCATGTGGTAAATATAGCAACCAAAGAGATCTACAATTATACTACCTTACAAACAAAATATCCTTCTATACTCATTCCACTATTTACATACCTCCAGATATCGAGCTATGCACAAAAAGTATTGAGTCAAGTTGAGACGCTGGAAGGGGCCCTAGATTTGGATGGTGCATTACGATGTCTATCAGAAAGAGGCTTGTCGATAGCTGAAATTTATGGCCTCATAAGAAGCCAGTTAGACCTAGACACTTTTACAGGAGGAATGATAAAATGGAAGGATGCCTTTCCCAGTTTGAATATGGTAGATATATTAACAGCTCACGTTAACATGAATAAATTGATAGTTTCCAGCTCATATAGGGAGATGCATTACAAAATCCTTCATAGGGCCTATCTTACTCTAAAGTTGAGACATTTAATTGTTGGAGCCGATGACACTAACTGCTATAAATGTACTTTCCCAGAAGTAGACTTAATACATTGTATTTTATCGTCTACATTACACCAACAATTCACAATGGGGGAGAACATTTTCTTTACTTTTGGTAGCAGCCACTTCTAAAAAAGTTATTCTATCGCAATGGATTGAGATTGGTCCACCTCGATTAGGTATGGTTACCAGTCATTTAGCATTTCTATTTCAGGTAGACTGGACAGAAATTAGCTATGGAACAGATGGAAAAAAACTTACAAATTTATGAATGTGTGGCTACCTTATATTCGTAACCTCCCACTGAATACCAAAGACAACCTCTGAAAATATTTTCAACTTACTTCTTGGAATAACGAGTTGTTATCAGGTCATACTCCCTTCTAACATACTATAGATGTGTTAACATGGGTTCTTCTAGGTTACATTTTATTATATTAAAAGATTTCAGCCCAGCCTCATAGTACAAATAATAGAAATTGCTACCTCTTGTTATGAACAAATTGTTTACTTTGTTTACTTAACTTCTAATGTCCTTATGCTTATTGCATTTTGCTGCTAATGTCTTTGTTACCTATGGTGAATTTATAATAATAAAAAATAATAATAAAAAAACGATTTATGATGTGTCCCCAATTAAAATGGGGATAAATTGGAAGTCTGGATAAGAGAGTGGGCACTTAGTAGGCCCACACCGTACAATTTTTTATACATTCCCCTCCCACTCGATGCCGTGTATTTAATTTTTGTTACTGTCTGTATTAAGTGTAAGAATAAACACGATTTTTTTATTCTGTGTATAGTTTGTACATGAATCTTTCATCTGTGTAATGCTTTTTTCCAGGTTAAACAGTAAAGAAGCATGCCACAACTACGTGCTTCTATAAACTGTCCATCAATTTACTTCCATAAACTGTACTGGATATTTGGATTGGATCAAATCTATTTTCATGGATAGCGCTGCCTCATAGCGTTATTCAATTAAAAAGATTTGGTACTCTAGGGTACAGTTTAGTACAGTACAGTTTAGCCGAATGATGCCGGCCGCATCTGTTTTCTAAAGTGGCTAGCATCAGTTTGAGCCATGGTCTATGTAACTGTGGCGTGGAGGAGGGCAGAGTGACCAAAAGGTGGGGCTGCCCTGCTTCGCACCCCCTTTTAAGTCACCTCTGCGATAGCACGGCTTGCCTGCCTCTGGAAAAGGCCCTGCACATGCAGACTGCTAAAATCACCCAAGCTGAATAAAAGACATATAATTTATATCATTCTTCCTCTAAGAAAATGAGGAAAAAGAACATTAAGGCAAAGGGTCAGATCTAGACTTAATAACAAAGGTCGGCTTACGTATGCTTATGTTGGGCTGCGTGTGCACTGTGCATGCGTGTGGCAGATATTACACTAGAGAACAGACCTGGCCAACCTGTGGCTTTCTAGGCATTGACACACTACGAGTCCCAGCATGCTTTAACTACACAGGCATAGATGACACCTGACAAAGCATTCTGGGATTCTAGTTTCTCCACACCTTGAGAGATATAGGTTCGCCAGGCCTGCTATAGAACTATTAATGCTGCCATGTGCAGTAATACACTATTTGCAAAATAATTGAAAAACACATTTTAAATAGAAAAATAATCAGTATGTAATGTGTTGTAAAAAGTTATATTTTATTGTTAAAATGTATTTTATATTTCTTGATATCTGTGTAGGGCTATGTTTTATTGAATAAAAATCTTCTCTATCAGGCAGTTACAAATCTGAGCTAATGCAGGATTTCTTTATCAAGCGTACAGAAATCAGACAGATTCACAGATTCTTTCACAGCTGCAATAGATAGAACACCTTGGGCCAAATTTACTAAGCTGCGGGAAAGGAAATGTGAATATGTTGCTCATAGCAACCAATGAAATTCTAGCTGGCATCTTCTAGTATGTAATAGCAAAATGAGAACTAGAATCTGATTGGTTGCTATGGGCAGCCTCGGCTGTCATATTTCCATGCAAGCATTTCCACAGGACCCAAGCTCGATTGGGGCATCTAAATCTGCAGATTCTAGTTCAGGGAAGAGGAGACCTTAGGGGAGGTATTTTTTTGTAAAAGTGTAAACGTGTGTTCTTTTAATGTTAGTACACTATACTTTTTTTTGTCTTTTTAATAGCAATTTTTTTTGTGAATTTTAGCTGCAATTTGATTACCCAGTATGTTTATAAAAGGAAAATATATGGCACTGCATTTGCCTTGACTGTATGCCTCCGGTTCCACCCCCTGTATAACTACAGTCCTCTTTCTCTGCCTGTATCCATTGAACTCCCTTTTCTCCCCCTGTATCTATAATATACAACTCCATGCTTATATCCTATAACAACTCCCTTTTCTCCCCCTGTATCTATGATATACAACTTCCTTTTCTCCCCCTGAATCAACAATATAGAACTCCCTTTTCTCCTCTTGTATCTATAATATAGAACTCCCTTTTCTCCCCATATCTATAATACAAATCCACCTTTTCTCCCCCTGAATCTATAATATACAATTCTTTTTTCAATTCCTGTATCTATCCTATACAACTTCACTTTCTGTTCTTTCCGCATTCCAAATTTTCTTAATAATAGGTAAATAATGGAATAAAATGACCTACTGGCGCAATACATACAACCTCTCTGAATCGTGTTAAAATAATTTTGAGCCAACACAAAAAAAAATATTACTTTACTTTTAATATATATAATTTAATTTAAAATGAATCATACAAACAAAAGAAGGGTTGGGTAAAAAAATAAATGAAAAAAAAAAGATGAATAATAAAACATTTTTGAAATAATAAACAAAGGAGATGAACAGAAATGTCAGAAGAGTTACAGTTGGAGTAAAAATATAGAGAGGAGAAACATAAACAACACCGATAGTGAATAGGAATATAAAGAGTTATTGTAAGGAAGAGAAAAAGATGAGGTGGTGAGAAGAAAGTAGATCCCTCCTTGTTTGCTATTTTTTTTTTGTAATACTGTATCTATTTTCTCTTGCCTATTTTAATCCTTTTCTCTGCCTATCAATAACACTTCATATTCCCAACCACCAGATGTTGTTTATATGTTTCTATCAGTGATCTTCTTCTCCTCTCAATATTTGTGCTCAATCTAACTGTAACTTCTTTATTTATTTAATCTTTTATATAATTTTTTCATTTTTTTTTCTTACAAAACCCTCCTTTTTTGTATGATTCGTTTTAAATATCATTGATATGTTAAGGTAAAGTTATATTTTAATATTTATTTTGGTGTTAATCAAAATTATGTAGACATATTTCAGGGGGATTTTATATATTTTGCCAGGTCATTTGATTGCATTATTGACATTTTTCTGGGGCTGCAGAATCCTATCACTACTGACCCCTGGGCTGCATCTTTCCCCTTATACCCTTTTACAAGAAGCTTTTAGTCATTATCTTACCTTTGATGTCTTCCCTCCCTCTTCTTCTTTCTCTGCCCTCTGTGGCATGCTCTGCCTTCTGAATGACTCTGACATGACTACGTCAGCATCACGCTGATCAGGGAGCTGCATTGCTATAGCAACACACACAGTTCCCGGATGCAGGCACTGTGTATGTGACTCAACAATGTAATAGAAATATTTATTATTGAATAGAAATAAGTATTATTTCTCAATTACCGGCCTGTCCGGAGTAATCCCCAATGGGTGGTAACCCTAGAGGATAGGCTGAGGCGAAATGCAGCAGGCTACAAGTTTTCATGTTTCACCAAAGTATCTTTTATTTTTTATAATTTTTAAAACTTTTTATTGCTGTAATTTATGTACTATTTAATGACAATAAAGAATTTAACCAGGCATTTTGAAGTCAAATAATTAAACTCTTAAAACTTGATATTTTTATTTAGAAAGCAAGAGAGCAAAATGTGCTTCAACACACTGCTATTCAGGCTAATTAAAATAGTCAATTTTAAAACATTATTATTAGATTTAACAGTTTAACATTTGTAATGTGTGTGGGCTGTGTTATAACTAAGAATAGAGGCATTTGATGAATGAAATACTGAGCTGGTACAGGATTTCAGGAGAAAGTGCAGGGAAACAACACTTTAAGGCCAACTATCTCGCTTAAATATAGTGGAACACCCTCTTGCACCAGCAGAGCACACAGGTAGTGCAGAACCAGGTGGATCAGTCACTTTGCGTCTGCTGTTTTGTTCTCACTCTCATTCTGCAAATGCACAGTGCTAATAAACGTGACACTTACAACAGTTCTGGATAAGCTGCCTTGTCAAACCGTGTTGCAATATGAGGGGTGCAAATGTATTTCTTTCTTTATTGAATTGTAGTAAAAAAAAGGTTTTGCTTATTGCATACAGATACTAAACAGCTTTAATTGTAAACAATTTAGATTTGAGCTAAGAAATACCTAAAAATGTTTCCTCCAGAAGTTTAACATGGTTTTGCCCAGTTGTACATTTGTACCTGTTCTAACTCTGGATCAGGCCCCAATTCATCGGTTTCTTTATAATCTTAATGAGACTGAACAGTAATTAACTACGCATATATAGGCAAAGAGTATTTATTAAATTATTGAATTATAGCTGGTATTGTCCAAAACTTTCAATTGTTAAGAAAAATTAACAAAGTGTGCCCAAAAGAAATAATTTTACTACTAGAGAAATATGTTGTTAAAACCTCTGTTTGTTGTTTATTTTCTATTATGAAACTTTGGAAAATATATGAAAATGTAAGATGCATTTGGCTAAATTACGTACTTTTTAAGCTCTCTCCACATAAACAAATAAATAATTATTTACATTCTTTTAAAACAAAATTACTTTAAAAAAACTTCAACAAAGCGAAAAATAAGTAAAGGGAAAACATAATTAATTTACAAGAAGAAACTATATTGTACAGCCTATTGATAGTAACAATATTTGTTCCACTCCATACTTTTGTGGAACAAAACCCAAATAGACTCCACATCAACGACATTGCATACATTTAATTGATTGTGCTGAAAAAAAGAAGCTGCAGACACAACAAAATACAACACACAGATTCATAACAATTATATAAATGTGCAATAAATCCTGAACACAATGTTCATTGCATAAAAAGCAATAAAAAGAACAGTGAGTTAGAAATATTTGTATAACTAGTGACAGATAACACAATTCCCTTATTTCATCCTATTTGTAAATTAAAATTGTTTTAATCAAAATATTGGCATATCTTCTAAAAAATGAATATATTGCAATTGATTACCTTGTTTCTGACTAGAATAAATTGAGCTATTTAACTATAATTAATAAAAACTTCTATGTAGATTGATATTATTGTAACTACAAAAACTACAATTAAATTCAAAACTGAGTGGTACATAACAAAATTTAGCAGGCAGTTGTTAAAAATTCAAAGTAAATTTATTTATGTCCGCTGCTACAGTATATTTTCAATGTTTCTTTAGAGTATATATAGTTATTTTCCTTCAAATCCCTTTATCTTTGTATGCAGGTAAATTATCCTAATCCTCCAATTCTAGACCATGGTCTTTTACTAAAGTGCTAGTCTTGACTTAATGAATTTAATAACCGAAAATGTAATCTTAAAACAAACAAATTCAATAAGAAAAATGTAAAAGTATCATTCACAAATGTAAAATCTACCATCACTTTACCAAACCTGAGATTTTTAGATTATATTTAAATATGCAAATGTGAAATATATAAATGTGTGTATATATATATATATATATAGTTGTATGTCATTAAGAGAGTGAAGTGCTGTATTCTGTTTCTGTATATACATATATATATATATATATATATATATATATACATATATATCATAAACAAGTTCCAGAATTGGGACAGGTTAATGACTGCATCACAATAAGGATGTTTTGGTTTCAAGTGTACATGGTACTGATTCACCCTTAAAATTATTAGGAGCAGTGATGTAAGGAAAATACAATAACTTATATAAGTAAGTTATGGGACAATGGGACAGAGAACCTAAATCAGAGAAGTTGGGACATACTGACCAGAAAAAGTTAAAGTAAAGGACCTGATCCAGACTTACAAGGAGGTGTTTCACATTCACTAGGATTGGAAAACATCTCCTTCTGGAAAACAGATCCTCTGGAACCAAAATTCTGTCCTAGTTAAAATTCCAACGTCGGGGTGGGACTTTTGAGAAAGTGGAAATGCTTTCGCTCTGTGGGAGGGGGAAGGTATGTAATTAGGAGAGTAAAGGTTGGCTTTAGCCCTTATGTACTATCCAGACTTCCGCACTGTCCCCATTTTCAGTGGGGATCTGGCTATGTATTGCCACTGCTGCTGCACTCGGAGCTCCGGTCTGGATCTAGTTCAAAGTCGTCCAGCAAAATAGTAAAAAATAGTAAAAACAATAGTAAAAAATTTTTTGACAACCAGCAGACTATATGTGTTGGGATCAATTAAAAAACTAATTAAATTTCATTTCAAACTTGTTCTATAGTAGTTTAATTATGGCTTGAAACAAATATCACAAAATAACTGCCAGCACAAAGACTAATTCAATATTCCCCTTAAAGAAAATTACAACAAACCTGAAATAATTTACTTCTTTGTTTTATACTATATCCATCATACTTTTACATATAGCAAATATACCTGAAAATACATATCAAATATTCAGGTTTATAAAAAAAGACAGACAGATGAGGTAGCATCCTCTGTTCTTCAGACTAGTGCCATTTGGTGGTGACATCAATACTAAGCCCACATTCCCAAATTAAGGCTACATATGCTAATGACTGTTCCTCCACAATGTCAGAGGTTCCTTAAAAAATAACATGGGTTGACCTAAAGGGTGCAATGGCAAATCATTCAGCTATGTTTTTGTAATTTAGCTACAATTTAACAATAAATTGTCATAATGGGCCTGATTCAGACTTAAGAAGGAGTTTGAAATTAAGGACCTGATTCACACTTAAGAATCTTCTTAAAATAAGAACTTAAAGTCACTCCTGGACAAAACCATGTTGATTGCAGGGGGGATTAATTAAATTGTATTCTTTGCATGCAGGGCTATATCTTTGAATTGCTTACTGCACACAGATACTGACCAGCTTTACTATTCCACTGTTATTTAGACTTGGGCTGGGAAATATCAACTCTCAACACTAGTACTGTTTGCAACAGATGAAATTTGACTCCCCTGCAATCAACATGGTTTAGCCCAGGTGTGACTTTATTTCAAGAAGATTCTTAAGTGTGAATCAGGTCCTCAGAGAGGAAAGTTACTCCTGGGTGAGTCATATTTCATCTGTTGCAAAACATATTAGATTTGGGAGGTGGTGTTTCCTATCCCAAGTCTAACTAATAATGTAATAGTAAAGCTGGTCAGTATCTGTGTGCAGTATACAATTCAAAGATATATCCCTGCATACAGAGAATATAATTAAATTGACTCTACCTGAAAGCAACATGGTTTAGCCCAGGAGTAACTTTCCTCCCTTAATTTCAAGCTCCTTCTTAAGTCTGAATCAAGCCCAATAATTGCAAGAAACATCTCTGAATCGCTTTTATTATGTTTTTCTGAAGGTTAATATAAATTATATGTGTTTACCTTATTTTATTTTTATTACACTTTTTTTTTTTTTTACAAATAAGTCTTACAAAATGTAGTTTTGTTAATTTCTGTTGACTATAATTTGTGGTGGCTCTTTAAAAATCTAAAACAATGGATTTACATATTTGTTTTGCTGTACATGAGCTATTGCATAAGTATTTTATAAGACATTATAACATCTCCTTCAAAAAGTAAATAGGCTATTTTCTTTGGCATGGATGTAATTCATTTACAAAAAGACATATTAACACCAACAAATCTTAAAAAACAGAGCATTATTCTCGCTTTTTTTTCATACAAAAAAGGTATTTCTAACAATGGTAATGAGTTGGTCAATATTACAAATACCTAATCCAGTATTTGGATATCCACTATCAACATTATGTGTTGAAATGAATGGACACATTATTAACCTGATGGGAGAAATGTCTTATACATATAATATATCCAGCATATCAAAAATAGTGAGTTAGAGAAAATATTATGGGGACATAAATTACATCTTCATTATAACAACAAATGATTTATTACAAAATGTTTTACAAAGTCACCCAACCTTTATATTGGTGATTTATAAACCAAAATAATGTAAAATAGGTAATGTTTGCTCTTTGAATTGCTTCAACTTTTCATTTTGCTCCTCTTCTTCTGATTTCTTAAAATTTACATGATGTCCCCTGCTGTCCACAGGTAATGGCAACAATAGTTGGGAGGGTGAGTTGAGGTGTCTGTGTCGTACAGGATGTACACTAACCATATAATGTCATCTTAAAAATCTGTAAAAGAATGAATGCATTTTTAGAAAAAATAATATAAATTAGTGTTAATTAATTGGTTCTTGTTATTTAAAAAAACATATTTTGTTTTGTTATAATAATTTTCATAAATAACTCATTAATGTTTTAACTAGTTTAAAAAGTAAGTTATGTATCAGTAATATTTATCCTTTTTTTTGTTTATTTAAATTGACAGGTTCTCTACGTCCAAGTTTTTCTCAGCATCTGTGGTTATCAATAAAATTGTGGTTGTTTTCTTGTGTTGCGATTGCACATATTTGAATGCATTGGAATGCACTGCAGACTTAGCAGGACTGGCACATCTAATAAAAAGGCTAGGCTGAGTCTGCAACTGGACTGTACCGCTTAGTCTGTATATAGTAAAAAATTTCCTCCTTCTGAGTACAGATTGAAACTTCCACATTTCAGCAATATTCTGCATACCTGAATCAGGAAACTTAAGGTATTCCCCGGTTTTCTGACATCAGTTCATGTTTGAATATAGATACAAATGAATGGATGTCTGGATAGAGTGGAACTTCTAATTATTTTGCGCAAGGTCTAATAGTATTAAAACTAGAAGTCTGGAGCTGGCCCATTAATACAGTTTATATTCTTAGTGGTTGCTACAGAGTTTATGAGTTAAGACCGTATTCACACCTAAGAAGCTCCTGTTTCTTAGGTGCAAAGATTTAAGAATGAACGTACTATGCATGTGTAGTAGTTCATTTGCACATTACCCAGTTACTAAGAATGACTACGTGTGGTCTTAAAGACATAGGGCCTGATCCAGCGCTACGAAAATTCGCACGACGGGCGAATGCGAACGTACGCTCGGGCGTATCAACATACACGCCCCTAACACTCCCATAGTAAAGTCCCTGCTTACGGCGGCACACACCACCCCCTGGCACGCCCGTCGGCCGTACGAAAATTCGCAGAAAATACGCTGAGCGTACGGGCTTAGCACGCCCATACTGTACAATTTAAATGGCTACCCCCGCCTCCCTGTAGTAAAACGGGCGCCCAGCCGACCATCGTAAAAAAAATACGCCCAGCGAGCGAAAAATACGCTAACGATACGCCCGCTATTCGCTCATGACGCTCGGGCGACCGGAACCTGTCATACTGGGCATGCGCATTGCGAATTTTTTGCCGAATTTTCGCATACGCTCGTCGTACGCTCGCTTGCGATCGTTGCTCTGGATCAGGCCCATAGAGCCAGATCCTCACCTCCCACCGACACGGGACATCCGCAAATCCTCTATGTCCAAACATCTGTGTATGCGTGCGTTAGATGGTCCGACAGCATAAGTACTAATGTACATAACAAAGTTACGTAAGTCAGTACTTACGCAGAAGGGGCTGACCCTTCATTTATGATACTCATGTGAATGAGGGGTCAGAGACGGGGAACACGCTTTACGACTAGGTCTGCGGCCAGACCTAGTTGTAAAAGTTAAGGTAGCAATCTGGACACATAAAAGTCCAGATTTAGTAACGAGAGTGGGGAGCGCAGGGGGTGTGCACATAACTACTGACACTTTACGTGCTTTCAGGGGTCAGGATCTGGTCCATAGTTTCTTAATAAGAAAGAGGTGTGCCACGGCAGCCCCTGGGAGTTTTTAAGAAGAGTGGATGGGGGGGATGAATGCAAAAAAAGGGGAGGGAGGGTTATGGAGAAGTCCGTGTGTATTGACCTTCTTAAGAATTAAAATATGCACGGGAAGTTAGGGAAGTCCAAGGCAAGAGTGCCCTAGATTCGTAGAAAAAAGGGGGAGGTGGCGTGGAAGGGAGCTTAAGGTTAGGTGCGGAATAATGCAGAAACACACCTACTTAAATCTTTCTCAACTGTGACTTTGGCCTTTAAGGCCTAACAGGTGTAAGTGTGGAACTGGACAAAACCATGTTGAACCATGATGGGAGGCAAATTTAAATTGTGAAAACAGGATTATAGTTAAGAGTTTAACTTTTGTGGCTCAATTCTAATTTGCAGATTACTCATAAGGCTATGGGAAATGTAAATTATATGTGCAAAAGTATTTTCCCTATGTGCAAAATAATTAAAGTTAATTTGGACCCCTCACATTGCAACATGGTTTTTCTCAGGCCTACACTTGCACCTAATCAGTTTTAGTTTAGCAGATGCTTAAATCAATTGTTTAAAATACATGCAACCTATCCAGAGTCCTGGCAGTATAAATTCTGGATTGGTCATTTGGAAATTAGGCATACACATTTTGCAGGAGATAATCTTTTCAGTCACCCAATCAAAAGACCGTTTAACCAGATATCTTACCAGTGCGAACTGTCCAAAGATCTCTTAAGTACACACTTACAAAAATCAAAAGATATCTTTCCATGGTTGATCTGGCATATTAGGAGCTCCAAAATATCAAATCAAAAGATCACAGACTATTTCAAAGATTTTAGAGCATCTTTGGACAGTACACATCTGGCAAAATGGTGTTTTGATTGGAAAGATAATATTTCAAAAAAGCCCCAGTGTGTACCCAGCCTTAGACTATTTAATGAAGGAAAATCTTCTCTGTCTTACACTTACACCAGCTCTGAGCTAGTGCAAAATGTTAGGTGGAAGTGCTGGGAAGTCGGCCTGCTAATGCGCTTGCAGCACCACTAAACTGGCCACTTTTTTTCTACCTAATTTTTGCAGCCCTGGAAAAGCTCCCTAGGGAGTAGGGGCCAGATCCAGAACTCCGCTACCGCTGTGGTTGGAACTCTGGTTGCATTGACTATGGATTGCCCATGCCAGATTGCTGTGTTACACCTGGGCAAAATTATGATGAATTGTAAAGTGTTGAGAGGTAATGTTAACCATACCGCCCAAATCCAAAGTAAGTGGGAGTGAAACGCTCCTTACACACATCCTAACATCAATAAAAATGAAAGAAAAAGAAACAAGTGGCGCTTGTTTCTGTTTAAAAATACAAGCAGCTCTACAGAAGAGTCTGTCACTACCTCAAAAAAACAAAAACAAAGTAGGGTTTAATTACTTAAAAAGGAAACAAGGGTACAGTGATCACAACAATTATAAAAGCACTAGGTTGGCTTAAATAATCTGCATAGGAGAACGGCAAATAGTTTCTAAAACAATATTCATTTATTCAATTGTAATAAAAATATATACACATCCTAACATACCTCTGAATTTTTATTACGTCTTTATTTTCTATTATTATTAATTGATAAAGACAGACAGGGACACTACATAAAGATAAACAGTATTTAAACTGCATATCTAGATATTGGACCGGATTCAGAGAATGATAATAAGAGAGGAAAGTAACTCCTGGACTAAACCATGTTGATTTCAGGGGAGTCAAATTACATCCATTGCAAACACTATTAGAGTTGAGAGGTGATGCTTCCCAGCCCAAGTCTAATTAGAAGTGTAAATGTAAAGTTGGTCAGTATCTGTGTGCATTAAGAAAAACAAAGATATATCCCTGCATGCAAAGAATACAATTAACTTGACACCCCCTTTGTAATCAACATGGTTTTGCCTAGGAGTAACTTTCCTCACTTATTTTCAGTCTCTGAATCAGGTCCATTCTCTTAATTTTAAGTCCAATTATTAAAATGCCACTCCAGAAAAAAGGAAGCAATACCAAAAATATTGGGATCGGATCTCCAAATGCTGTATGAGCAGAGATCCAATAGCGGATTCTCATAGTAGCTGTGCAAGTGTTTAGTTAATCACTCCCGTTGTTCAGACGTTCAGCCTCAGGACACTACCTTAAGACTTTTGATCACACTTAACATGGGGGTCTATTTACTTACCTTCCTCGTTCCCTGTGAAGGAAGCTGCATCAAGCTCGCTTATCATTGCAGCGAGCCTGGCAGCTTCCTTCATATGATTTACTAATACTCACCCCTCCTCTGAGGTCCCGCGATGAGCCGCGGGTCGGTGCTGTCCTTCTCCTCCGTGCGATCCCTGAATGATGTACTGCACATGCGCAGTATCTCTCTATCAGGACTTAGAAAAATTTCAGTGCCGACATGAGAAACACTGCACATGCGCAGAGCTTCTGTTTAGGCACTTTGAAATTTTTCCAAGTCCTGACATGAGAAACACTGCGCATGTGCAGT
>WWET01004991.1:55729-69424 GCA_011038615.1 Limnodynastes dumerilii
TGGGCCTGATCCTGAACAACGATGTAGCGCTGAGCGTGCTAACGCTCAGCGTTACATCGCTGACTCCCCCTGGCACTCCCCCTGTGCGGGCGTATAGCCCCTTCCTTACGCCGGGTGAAGGCTACCCTAGCTTCGCCCGGCGTAAGGAAGGGGCCATACGCTCACACAGGAGCGTATGGCCGCCTAGCCCGCCCCCTTAGCCTCATTTACTTACCTCCCCCCGCCCTCCAGGAGTAACGTGTGCGTTGGGACGCTGGAGGACGTCCCCTCCAGCGTCCCAACGCCGCTACGATCGGGCGTTTCCATAGTAACGCCGGGCAACATCTGCCCGACGCATGCGCATTAGAGCTACGGCCACCGTACTAGTGACGGCGGCCGTAGCTCTGGATCAGGCCCTTTGTGTGCATAATCATAGCTCCTCCCACTCCCAATTGTACCAGTATTTAAACTGGGCTGGTATTAGATCCTCATCTAACACAGTCACTGTAAAGGTCTTTTTGGTAGGTAATTATTTTTTTTGCTTTTATTTATATGTCTGATGATATATTGCTGTAATATATTTGTGTGTGTATTGTATGGGGAGGGACTGTATGTAGGGGTTATCTTGCAGTATGTGATATGTAATATGTAATATGAGAGCTGTCTGTAGGTATAGAAAATATATTGCTATAATCTGTGGTGGTGAAATATGGTGTTATTGAAGTAATAAGAGTTAAGCTGCTCAGTCTTTACTCTCCCTGTTCCTGCCTGTTACTACTGTCTTGGTTGGCTCTTCCACTCTGTGTAGTGGTTACCATAATCACTGCAGCTGCTACTGAAATCTGATTTTAGCAGTCTTTTACTGCCAGAGTATAATCACTTCTGATCCCCAGTATCCCCCATCATGTGTCACCAGCATCCCCAGTATCTCCCATAATGTGTCTCTAGCCTCCCCAGTATCCCCCATCATGTGTCACCAGCATCCCCAGTATCTCCCATCATGTGTCTCTAACCTCCCCAGTAGCCTCCATCATGTGTCTGTAGCCTCCCCAGTAGCAACTATCATGTGTCTGCAGCCTCCCCAGTAGCAACCATCATGTGTCTGTGTTAGGAAACTCAGAATGTAGCTATAATGGGTCAGGGACTAATGTGAATGTTATTGTTTGTAAAGCGCTATGTAATATACATAATCTATGTAATCTAAAGCATTATATAAAATCTGTTAATAAATAATAAATAATTGTGACTTCTGCCTCTCCAGTAGCCCCCATCATGTGTCTGCAGCCTCCCCAGTATTCACCATAATTTGTCTGCAGTCTCCCCAGTAACCCCAATTCATGTCTCCAGCCTCCGCAGTAACCCCCATCATGTGTCTGCAGCTTACCCAGTACTCCCCAACATGTGTCTGCTGCCTCTCCAATATCCCCCATCATGTGTCTGCAGCCTTCCCAATAGCCCCAATCCATGTGTCTCCAGCCTCCCCGGTTGTCTCCATCACGTATCTGCAGTCTCCCCAGTATTCCCATCATGTATCTGCAGCCTTCTCAGTTTCCCCCATTGTGTGTCTGCAGCCTCTGCAGTATTCCTCAGCAAGTGTTTCTGGCCTCCCTATACTTTACTTACCTTTTCAGTGTTCCTCCTTTCTCCTGGTGCTGTCTTCCATGGCGCCTTGTTCTGTGTGCGACGCTGATGTGACCTGAGCGTCACACTGCAGGAAATCCCAGATGACACTGACATTCTGTGTTAGTGTCAGGGCTGGATTGGGTTGAAGCTTGGCACGGAAGGGGGCGGGATGGGTTCAGGGTGTGGGCGGAGTGTGGAGCAAATGGTAAAATAATTTCCTTAAGGCATGGTCTTCCAATGTTTTTCCTCATCTTGTGGCATACTGGTGTGCCATGGCACATTGGTTGAAGAGCACTGATGTGAGGGTTGATGATGTGTATTAACATAGTAACATAGTAACATAGTTTATGAGGTTGAAAAAAGACACCAGTCCATCAAGATCAACCTATTATGGATCTCCTGCAATCCCTATCTTATAATTGAAACTGATCTAGATGAAGTAACCTGACCTAAGATGGCAATCTTTTTGCTCCCAGGATCCACTACAATCCTCCTAATTAACAGCCGTTACCTTGGATACATTTTTCCACTAAAAATTTGTCTAAACCTTTTTTAAGCATAGCAATTCAATCTGAAATCACAACCTTTCCTGGTTGTTAATCTTGACTGCCCTTACTGTAAAGAACCCCTTCCTTTGCTGATTGTGAAACGTGCTCTCCTCTAACCTTAGTGGGTGACCATGTGTCCTGTGTACAGTCCTTGGGGTAAAACGTTCATTCCCATTAAAGAACGTACAGAATCTCAGTACGTATTCCTAAGAATGGATATATTGCGCATACCCAGAGCTCAAAAATACTCATGGAAAGCACGGTCAACTGATTTACAAAAGAAGAAGTCCAAAGGCGGTTGAAGAAAATTAAGATAAATAAAGCTCCTGGCCCTGACGGCATATACACAAGGGTTCTAATGGAGCTACATTCAGAAATTGCTAGACCGTTGTTTTTAATTTTTATAGACTCAATTTCATTAGGCTGTGTACCAAGGGATTGGCGTATAGCAGATGTAGTGCCATTGTTTAAAAAGGGAATAAGATCACAACTGGGTAATTATAGACCTGTAAGTCTGGCATCAATTGTTGGGAAACTGCTGGAAGGGATACTAAGGGATAATATACAGGATTTCTTGTTGTGAAATAAGATTATTAGTGGGAATCAGCATGGATTTGTGAAAGATAGGTCATGCCAAACTAACCTAATTAGCTTCTATGAGAAAGTTAGTTTGAACTTAGACCAGGGTAGTGCAGTAGATGTGGTCTACTTAGATTTTGCAAAAGCCTTTGATACAGTGCCACACAATAGATTGGTCCACAAAATAAGGGAACTGGGTCTAGGAAACAACATTTGTACTTGGATCAAAAACTGGTTGGAGAATAGGGGACAGAGAGTTGTGATAAATGGAACTTATTCTAACTGGTCAAAAGTTTTAAGCAGAGTACCTCAAGGTTCTGTGCTGGGACAACTCCTTTTTAATATATTTATTAATGACCTTCGTGATAGTTTAGAGGGCAAGTTTTCCATTTTTGCAGATGACACTTAACTATGTAAGGTAATAGAATCTAAGCAAGTTGTAGTGTCTTTGCAGAGGGACTTGAGTAAATTAAAGGATTAACATAGATAAATGTAAGATTATGCATTTAGGGATCAAAAACAAGCATGCAATCTATAAATTAAATGGGTTAAATTTAGGAGAATCTTTAATGGAGAAGGATTTGGGAGTGATTGTGGACAATAGACTTAGCAATAGTGCTCAATGCCAAGCAGCAGCTGCAAGGGCCAATAAAGTATTAACTTTTAATAAAATAGAAATAGAAATAAGTAAAAAATAGGGCGAAATATTCAAAAATATATATGTATAATACACGCTGCAATAATGTTGTATAAATAATTGGTGAGGCCTCATCTCGAATATGCAGTTCAGTTCTGGGCACCAATCCATAAAAAAGACATTTTGGAACTAGAAAGGGTTCAGAGAAGGGCGACAAAATTGATAAAGGGTATGGAGCCATTGAACTATGAGGAAAGGCTAGCTAGTTTAGACATGTTTACTTTAGAAAAGAGGCGTCTATAAGGATATATAATTAATATATACAAATACATCATGGGTCAGTACAGAGAACTTTCAAAGGAACTTTTTACCCCAAGGACTCTACACAGGACACGGGGGGCACCCACTAAGGTTAGAGGAAAAGAAGTTTCACAACCAGCAATGGAAAGGGTTCTTCACAGTAAGGGCAGTCAGGATGTGGAATTCACTGCCAGATTGTGATGGCAGTTTCACTTGATATGTTTAAGAAAGGATTACATACATTTTTAGCAGAAAAGGACACCCAGGGTTACCAGGATCGCTGATTTAAATAAAGGACAGTAGTGGAGCCAGGGAGAAATTTATTTATTTACTTATTTATTTTTTATGATTGCAACAGTTTTGAGGTTGCTTCATATGGATTAACTTCAAATATAAAGATAGGGATCGCAGGAGATCCAAAATAGGTTGAACTTGATGGACTGTTGTCTTTTTTCAACCTCATCAACTATGTAACTTTATGTAACAAACAAGGACAGTTGACTTAGGATTGATTCACGCTTCAGTACATGAGTCCTGGTGTGGCTAGAGGGGCAAGGCGGTTGCAATCTCCGGCTCGTAAGTCTGGCTTCTGTAAAAGGGATATTCGAAAGTTGCTTTTTGAATGTCCCTTTTTTTTGATACTTACACGTTTTGAATTTTTTTTTTAATGAAAGGGTGAGTATGCCGTTTGGCATACTCACCCAATTCACTTTCGGAAAGAAGAGATCACTCCGCTGCACCTCCGCCGCCGTTCTCCAGACTGAGAGGACAGATGAGTCAACTCTTTCTGCGGGGTTAGGGTCAGGCTACAGGGGAGGGAGGGTTAGGGTCAGGCTGCAGGGGAGGGAGGATTAGGGTCAGGCTGCAGGGGAGGGAGGGTTAGGGTCAGGTATAACAGATTATACATTAATACAATGATGTTTTATTTAGAAAAACAACAAGTGCGTTTAGTTGAGGAACACTGAATGCTGATTATTTTAAAGAACCTAACTACGTCTTTGTGATTCCCATTAAGGAAAGAGCAACTGTACTTAAATCTACATACTTAGAGAACCGTCTGTATTTAGCAGTCCCGAGACTGTGGGTATGGTTAACTTTATTCCTTACTCTCTGAATTACTCTTATGGATCTTGTCCATGTGCATATTTAGGTACATCCACAATTTCGCTCTTATGTCTGAATCGGGTCTAAAGAAAGGATATATATCTTTAAAAAATGTTTATATTATACCTAATAATGATAATAAAAAAAAGCTATATTCAAAATTGATTTAACACCATAAAAATATCTAAATAATCTGGTGGCCCAGGCATTTCCAATACCCATGCTCATTTTCCTGCTATTTCCACTTTGATCATTGTATTGTATTTCATTAAGGTGTAATTTTTTTCATTATATATGATGTAGAGAGTGTAACACTACTTTATAGCAGTGAGACTTAGGGTAAAATGTTGGCCACAATGCTGCACTGATTTATAGTCTGTGAGTTTTCCACATTTGGCTAAGTTAATTCCTGATGGCTTTTTAGTTTAAGGACACAGTTTTATTTGAGCTGGTTAAAATCTGATCTAAGTATATGTGTATATAGAACACTCTTATATGCAAAGCATATTTTACCTGATAAAACCAGTCTTTGGTCTGTGTGTCAGATGCCACCTGTAAGCAGTGTAATCTTTCCAGCCAACATTCTTGGGATCGTGCCACAATGTTCGCACCTAAGAATAAGAATTTACAGTTCAAGAGTAAATTTTCTTTAATTATATTTTATATTTTTGGAAAAATGAATTTAATTCTACCTCTCCTGGGGTATTTCCAGTGTGCCACAGGGCATTTCTTAAGTGCTCCCCAGTGCCTGTTGTGGAATTGACAACTTTTAATGATACTCCAGAGTACCCATATGCTCTAGATGGCTTATCCTCCCAATAAGTTTGTGTGACTTGCTTCCACATGAGCACATAGAATCTGCTGCTGGACTGATAGCCAAAAACAAAGCCAGCATAGTCATCATCACGATCTGTGTTCACATAGAATGTTCCACTGAAGTCCACTGCACTAAATTCATCAAAGCCTATGAGAAAGATAAACAATATGTATTTATATTTTTAATACATTACTTTTAATAATTCATTCAATATTGTTGTTATAAAGCCATCAATGTTAATCCGGGTCACCCTTAGCATTTGTCAGAGGCAAAAGTATACTTGGGAGGTCCCCTCCTCCATCCAGCGCATGTGCAGGTAAATTGCAGAACTGTGATTAAACTAGAAGAGCTTCTGAGTCTTCCCACCAATGTGCAGCTGCTGCTTATTTAATTATAAACAACACTAAGCATTGTTTATAAACAATTAAGCAGCAGCTGAAGCGGGAAGACTCAGCCATCCTGACACCTATGGGTTTAAAGCAATTGTGGGTAAGAGGATCATCCAGGCTACCTTACATCCACCTCTATTACTCCCCAGCAGCTTCAGATACAAATATAGAGCAGCATCCTGCCTTCTACTTTCATATATTTGAATAGAAGCGTGGTCTTGTGCTTTCTTGGTACTGTTACTAATTTACTTTGGGAGCCTGACCCCAGTGGCAAACGCAGGATTTAGCAGGGGGGGGGGGGGTCCAAANTTAGCAGGGGGGGGGGTTCCAAATACCCAACATGTATATCTATCTATCTATCTATCTATCTATCTATCTATCTATCTATCTATCTATCTATCTATCATACACATGCGCACGCACACACACACACACATGGGTTGTAATCTGCTTACTGCAGTGATGCAGGCAATTGAAGGTCATGTGTCTGCATAATGGTTCAGTTATTTTGACTGGGAGGGGGGAGGAGGGGAGCATGGGACACTCTAAATCTCTATATAACTTAAAAGAATCTGCCGGCCAGTGTAATTAACGCCCCAAACATGCAGGGCCATCTTTCCCTTCCAAATCCTATGCATGGAGTGCACGGAGAGTGCACAGAGAGAGGAGAAGCTTTGTGCATATGACGGCACCTCCACTATCTGCAGCATGTCTCTTCCTGGGAGACATGACATACAGTTTGTGAGGGTGTTTCAGGGTCACTGGAAACCCCTCCTGGGTGTGCCACTGTGACCCCTCCCAAATATGGCCGCTGCACACTTTTTAAATGGCAGGGGTGTCTTAATACAGACCTCCTGATACACATATAGCAATCGGATAGGGATTCACCTACAGGAGGTGCCTTGACACTGGGCAGGTGAGCTTAACCCAATATAGCTATATTGTGAAATAATCCTCCTTTTTATGTATGTGCTGACACATAGTGTTATATAATGTTTGTTTGTCTTTTGTTCCTTGTAGTTACACAGTGGTCATTTTTAGTCCTTGGCTGCACATCTTTCATTTATATATACACTTGCACACATTTTATATATGTGTATAGAAGCGCAGCCTTGTGTATTCTAGATACTGACATCTACCACTGACTGCCTTACCCCCACTGCTATGATTCTCTAAGCAGCTTCAGATACACAGCCATTGCCCACTACATGACATGTGCTTGTTTCAATGTGTTCCACGATATTTAAAAGAGAAAGTGTGAGGTGTAGTGTTTTTCTTAGGCGCAGTAGCAGATTTCTCTTCCTCCAAACACTGAGTAACAGTGTATTGTCACACAGTATGCTCAGTCATATTTTTAACTATGGCTATATGTTTTTAAAATATGAAAAGCCATTTGAAACTTGTGTATAGGCTTCTGCATTACACCTTGCAGCCTCTGCCTATGTGAATCCATTTGAATGTTTCAAATGAGTGCCCATTTTCAGTTTGTCCTATCACATGCAGTTTGAGCAGCAGATTTGTGCTTTTGGACCAGCCTCAAATGCTGGATCATTGCCTCACTCTAGTTTAGCCCCTGCATCTTGTATTTTCAGTAGCAGGTACATCAGTGTTGTATTCTGACAGCTCTTCCTAGATAAATACCATAAGTGCAATCAAGAAGCAAACCAATGAAACACCAAACTAAACAACATACACAGAAGGATTATCACTGAGTATCTAGATTACCAACAAAATAAGCGCAATACAAACATATAGGGCAGGGCTAACAGATAATACCCGAGAACAAGACATTAATAAATAAAAGTGCAAATCAAAACACAAGAGAAACTGAATAAATGGGATACAGAGAAACAGAAATACAAGCAAATAGGGGTAATACACATGGAGGAAGGAGCTGGAGATGAGGAAACTCACAAAAGGCTGCTGATTCACAAGGCACAAGGAGGTAACAAACAGGAGATCAGTGAGAATACATGCAACAGAAACACAGGATAAACAATTAATGACCAGCAACCTGCTCAGAGAGTGGAAGTGCTATAATTAATTAGGACTGGATTCACAGATCAGAATGAGTTAACTCACCTAACCTGCCCCCTGTTTTTAGGTGTTACACCCAGCTCCTGTCATGACTTTGCTCCACCACAAGAGGCCTTCTGTGCTCTCTTTCCAGCTTCAATTGCAGCTCTGGATTCTACCCAAGAGGCTGCACTTTAGGTTTGTGTCTGATGTCTGCAGCTCATTAGCCTGATCCCTGACACCTGCACAGGCTGCATTAAATATAAGGGTATCCTAAATTGTAACCCCAATTGAGGGTAAATAGGGTCTAGGGTCAGTATAGTTTTCAATAAACAAATGGGCAGACTAGATGGGCCATGTGGCTCTTATCTGCCGTCACTTTCTATGTTTCTAAGAACATAGTTGGTTCATGTAAATACCATAGAAAGTATTTGTGAAAAATGGAACTACAAAAATCTAAAAAAAAAAACAATTTCTCAATGAATGAAATTATGCATCACTTGGACTGAATGTATGTAAAAGTAAAACTTTTTAAAAAAAAATTACTTACCTACAGCAATACCAGGATCAGAATTGGCAGTCTGAACCAGTTCTTTGCCCTGATGGCGAATAACCCAATTGGGATCAATCTGTGCTGTCCCCTTTGGATCCAAGGGAACCATTTGGAATTTCCTAAAGTCAGTTTCACTAATCCCACTGTTCTCTGGGCAGACATCAAATATATCAGGAATGCTGTCATTATCAAAATCATCTTTGCAGGCATCACCTCGCCCATCCCCTGTAAGGAAAATATATATTAGCCGTTTTAACACTAATTATTTCACAATAGAGTTTGACAGTTGCTGCATTAAAATGCACAAGGTAAATTATATACTTTTCTGACATTTACAACCACTGTCAATAGGGAGTTGGAAACATTCAAGTTTAAGAAAAAAAAAATTGTTGAATCTATGGTAGGAAAGTTCTATTAATCTTTGTGTCTTGCTGTGAGTAATCTTGGCAGGGATAATGGATAAAAGCAGATTTCACTGATTCATTATATTCTGGCATGCTGCAAGATATGTAATTTAGCAATGACCGGCTTAAGTCTTTTATCCATGACATGTTTGCCTGCAGCAACATTCCATGATGGATATTTAATATCAAGCGCATACTATTGTGGCTTCCCTATCAGGATCACAATACAGTAAATCATAAAATAAGCTTGAGGCTTATTGCAGGTGAAAAATGAGTTTGTTTAATAGAAAGTTATAATACATACACAGAAGGATTTAAAAAAAAAAAAAACTAAGATTGAAATATCAAGCAAAAGTGGTTCCAAGTAATCATATTGCAATGGAAAAGCTGATTAGTAGATTGGTCATAAATAGGTCTTGGCTGTGCAAAATGATACAAGAGATGTTTACTCTTTCCTAAAAACTAAAAAGCCAATTGTCACAGTTTACTTTGATGAATGCTATCTGTACTTTTCAGATACTTGGTTTCCATAAGCAATAACTCATAGTCCTAGGGGCTCCTGATTGTTGGAGGTTATAGAAGGCCAGCTAGTACATGCAAGGCTATTTCAGAAAACACACACTTTTCATGCTAATAGCTACAATAGAGTAATCTATGCGTTAGTATATAATGCTGAGTCCAAGGCTGTCTGGTAAATTTAGCCCATATGCTCAGTGTACATAGTATGTTAAATGAAGACTCTAATAAGTATCCAAAAAAGATGTATGCTTTGTGTTTTTGGTTGGAAGTGACATCACTGTCTTCCAGTTGCTATTCAGGAAGTGTTTGCTGATAGAAAATACCTGGCAGCCATCTCAGTTTTTAGTACATAAGCTTACAGTAAAGACGTGTTCACACAACTCTCCAGCTTCCTGTTGTAATCTGAATTCAGGAAGTGATACATGGTGTCATAAGGCACAAGGTATCCGATACAATGAAAAATTAATCTGAGACTACCCACGTGTGTACTTCAGCAGCTGCAAATTATCCTCCAGGAACCAGAGCGGTCTTCGGTCGATTGAGTCTGAGCCCCTGGTGGCCTCCGGTAAGCTAATTTCCGCCTACTCATTGGAAGAATTGACATCCGTCCCTGGACCGCTGCACAAAAATCTTATTGCACTGGACTAGTGAGTAATATCGACTTTTTGTCTCTAACGAGATTTGATCACTACACCACAATACCACGGACACATGAAGCATACCTATAGTTGCTACTTTGTATACACTGTTTGGAATACATTACTGCATCCTACAAACAACCACAAGGTTTCTATTTGCCTGGTATCACATAGTGAAATCAACACTGCAACATTGTAACATAAGACGAGCTCCCTGCACGGAGACAATCAATGTAACGCCTGCATTGCCGTACTGTACACTTTGCTACCTGCATCCATAGTTTGAATTGCAGTGCTATACCTGATGAGCCTTCCAAGTTTCTTCAAACAGAGATATACCGCTTAAATTGCTGCATTTAGTCCGTGGGTCTAAGGACAATGGGGTAGATCCAGAACTACGTTTGACGTACGTTTATTCACGTAGCGTATTTTCGTGTGTGTATATTCTATACACTCCCCTAGTAACACCCCTTGAACGTACGCATTTTGTCAAAATACGCTTTCCAAACCCTACCTTAACTTTTGCCAACGTAACCGCAGTGATACGCACACGTACGTATGGGCAACACGAATTTACACAGCTAAGCACGCCCATACTGTACACTTTAAATACAAACCCCCACCTACTTAACGTATTTCAGACGTATTTTGGACTCACGTAAAATTGGCACGCCCACACGTAAGTATTTACGTGACACATACGTGAATGGCCCATACGTTCACAATTACACTACATTACGGAGCGTATTTTCTATGGTGCGCATGCGCAGTACTTACCAAAAGGCGATTTTACATCTCCACCACGCGTAAATTCGCTCCGAAGCGTTGTTCTGGATCTGGGCCAATATATCCTTTTGTGCTTCCATCTATATGCTCACCAAATTCGTCCATTGTTATGCCCTGGAGACAAGCTGCTCACACAGTTTTTATTGTTAGTTGTGTTTGTGGTTTTTTAGTCCTCTGTGGGACACGTTAATAAATTCATTGTTATTTTTATATCTGTTTGCTGTTCGGTCTAGATTTTATATTTTCACATTGGTGAATCTTATTGTATTTAATCCCAGCGCTGTGGTTATTCCCTTATGGGAATTTTTTTTTTCTTCTTTTTGTGTGTGCATGGCTCAAATTTAAGAATAATTGCATGTTTACTGTTGTGCTATACTCTCAGACAAGCCATAAAAGGTACAGGCATAAACTTTGCTCAACTGGCACCAAAGTTGTTGATACAACAACACATTTGTTTTTTTTACAGGGGGAGGATCTGGAAGATCCGGACACACTAATAAAAGAGTTTGAAGAGATATGTTTACCAGTGAAAAATGTCATCATGGACAGACATGCTTTTAACAGTGCTTTGCAGAGCCCCTCTGGGAGTATTCAGTCATATGCTGCCCGGTTGAAACTACTACCAAAAAAGTGTGACTACAGTGAAATAGTAAGTGAACTTATCATGGATAGAATTGTGTATTTAACTTGTACACATTGCCTGCGGGAGAAAAAAAATGACATTGGACACTGCTATAGATATAGAAACACGAGCAGCAACAAACATGCTGTGTGAATTGCGGTGATTTGCCATTCCTATAAACGTCACAAGTTTCTTGCTTTCAATAAACACTGCAATTTTTGCGGTGAACAAAATCATTTTGCACACTGGTGAAGGTCCAAGTCCAAAGCTGATGGCAGACAACAATACAGTTCGCATTCCAGCAGTTTTCCGCACTGTGTGAATACAGTAGATACATCGCCAGAAAACAATTATGACACTGGTCTCCACTGTGAGAGTGTCAGAAAAGGATGAAATATTTACTAACATAGGCCAAGATCCAGAACAACGCTTGTGAGCGAATTTACGTGTGGCGGAGACGTAAAATCGCCTTTAAGTAAGTACTGCGCATGCGCACTATAGAAAATACGCTTCGTAACGTAGCGGAAATGTGAACGTATGGGGCATTCACGTATGTAAATACTTATGTGTGGGCGTGCCAATTTTACGTTTGGCCAAAATACGTCTGAAATACGTTATGTAGGTGGGGGTTTGTATTTAAAGTGTACAGTATGGGCGTGCTTAGCTGCGTAAATACGTGTTGCCTATACTATACGTACAGGATCACATCGGTAACGTTGGCAAAAGTTAAAGGTAGGGTTTGGAAAGCGTATCTTGACAAAATACGTACGTTCAAGGGGTGTGCCTAGGGGAGTGTATAAAAGGTACGCACACGAAAATACGCTATGCAAATAAACGTACGGCAAACGTAGTTCTGGATCTACCCCATAGTTGATAAGACGACAATTATCCCATCAAAATAAAAATTGACACAAGCAGTGTACAAACACCAAGACACCCATTGACTCCCAAACAGTGAATTTAATTGTTTACGGTGGCCAGATAATTAAGACAGTGGTTGTGGTCACTTTTCAAGCCACAGGTTTTTCGCTGCAGTTTCATAAGTATGCTAGGCCTGCCAGGCAGCATAAAATGAGGATTAATAACTTTAAGTGCTGCAACCGGATGTTCCAGAGTTAAAAGAATTTGCTAATCTGTACTAGAAAGCTCCCTGTCACATGCGTCTAGATAAAACTGTTCCTTCCAGAGCGTGTGCTTACAGTCTAGTGCCTTTGGCCATGAGTAATATGGTGATAGCTTGAATACATTGTATGACAGGATTAGGTGTCATTGCTCCAGTTGTAGAAGTCACCTGTGGGTATCAGCTATAGTTGCTGCAGTAAAAAAAAAATGGTTCTTTATGCATCTGCATTTTCGCTGTGCATCTGAACAAATATTTCATAAGACCACATCACCCCCTAAGGAGCATGGAGCAAGTTATAGCTGACATGCCAAATGCAAAGATATTTACAACTCTGGATGACAAATGTGGATTTTGGACAGGGAATCATTCTTACTCACTACATTTATGTTTACCTATGTCAATGTTGGTGTTTTGCATCCAGATCCTTTACAGACACTGAGTAACGGTATGCTCAGATTGAAAAGCAACTTCCATGAGTTTATCTATGGACACCCTGTGGTGGTTGAAACAGATCACCAACCAGATCAGTATTCTCCACAAACTTATGCACACTGCTTTTGCACATATCCAACGGTTAACACTTTAGCTCCAAAGTTACCATCTTGATGTGTTGTACAAGTGTGGAAAGAACCTCCGTGAAGCTGACATTTTATCACATGCTCACCTTCCGGACTCAGAAGAGTTTCAAGTAGTGACTTCTGCCAATGGTTGTTTTGTGTTGTTATTGAAGGTTAGCCCACTTCCTCTAAGAATTGCTTCATTTATTGATTTCTGGGACAAATTAACACTATCAGATAAAATTCTCTTGGGTTGTCATTGGTTGGTGATCCTATATGCTCTCCAATGTCTGGGCCTAGCAGGCCCAACAGCACCCCAGACGTGAAACCACTCTGCAAAGGGCTAAGGATGTTTTATATTGGCCCTCTATGGCTGCGATCAGCATACTCACCCATTCACTTTCGGAAGTGTCGCCGCTGGGGACTTAGGGTTAGGCTGTGGGGGCGGGGGTAGGGGGGAAACTTAGGGTTAGGCTGCAGGAAAAGGGGAAATTTAGGGTT
>WWET01004991.1:70387-94262 GCA_011038615.1 Limnodynastes dumerilii
ATCGCTGATCCGTCCAACACATTTAATGCAGGCTTATGGCAGCGTAAACTGCCATAAAGCCTGCACGACAGAGGGGAGTGACAGGGGTTGTGCACTCCCCTCTGTCTCGCGTAATTTCAGACCCCCGCGCGCACGGAAAGCACGCAGGGGTCTGGATCCGGTCCATAATCTGGATTTCACCTTGTGTTAGTGAACTTGTTTAGGATTAACTATCTTCCTAAACTTATAAGTGCCACAGTGATTAACAAAATGAAAAGACACTTTGCTATCCATGGTATACCATGCAAGCTGCTCACCAACAATGCCATGCAACTCATAGTTGAACTCAGATACAGCAATCAGTGCAACATTTTGGCACACAAATCCATGGGTTTAAGATTTTTAATGTCCTATTTTTTAACCTCAATAAAATGTGAATTAGTCTACCAACCAAAGACCAACTAATATCCAACTTATATCTAACACATCTGTAAATATACTCCATATTATGTTAAATGCTCTGAGAGGATGATCCAGAGGAAAATAGAAACACACTGTTGCATGTCTGCACCTGGAGAAACCATGTTGCACTGTAATTGGTGCAAATCATTATTATCTTTTTTGTGCATACTTCACATTTTTATGCATTGACTCCTAATAACCATCAATAGCAAAATATCTAAAACAATATAGCTTGTCATTTGACATTATTTTTGATGAAATTAAGATGAAAAATACTTTACTCAACTATGGTGATCTTTTTCATTACAATGTATTGCTAGAGGGTCTGAAACATAAATGTGAGAAACAAAGCTCTTGAAGCAAAAACCACTAGTATGTGAAACATGAAAAATATGAGAAAGAATGTGTTTTTTATTTATTTTAGCTGAACTAATGGAGAAGAACTTTATGTTTTAATTCCACCATAGTTATATTTATTGATGTTGCTTTTAGGCGTTAGAAAATTTTTAAAAAGGTGGGAGGGGGTATTGTTTAGTTTCTGTATCCTTAAATGACTAAATTTGACCCCTATCTTTAATCTGCCACACAGTTCCCTGGATTATGCCAAACACAACTGTCCTATTTGCCAAATGAGGCCTGTCTAAGGAGGAGATTATGTAAATTCCAGACTGGGCTTGGCCCCATAAGCAACAGGTCAATATTTAGCACAGGCCAATTGTAGAATTAGTTGTGGGGGGGGGATAATATATAAAAGACAGAGAAACAAATACTGATTTTCTTGATTTCTTGCATACAGATGGAGCACAGGGCAGCGGTAGTAATAGGGGTCAGACATTTAAGTTGGTGCAGTGGTAGCACAGTTGTGCATGCACAGGTTGTTATTTTCTAAACTGGACGCTGATTCCAGGTGGCTCATGATTCCAGGTTCCTTTGCCACCCAGGGCCACCTTCAGAATTTCTGGGGCCCAGGACACACCAGTCGGGCCCTGTCCCCTATGTGACGTCATCCGTGACGTCACATGGGCAGGGCCTGACAGACCTGCGTTTCCATCTGAAATTCTTCCCTGCACATTGGCCCTGTAATGATGGCAGGCCCCCATCAGCTGTGGGCCCAGGACAGTAGTCCTGGCTGTCCCCCCTGATGGCGGCCCTGTTGCCACCCCATGCTTGATGGGTATTATGGTTTAAAAAGGTGTTTTTTTCCCTGATGCATGCTGTAGCATGCCTAGATTTTTTGTAGCTAATAATATTAGGAAAAGCATCTGACCCACTTTGCTAATCTTTCAGTCCTAATCTATATGGTCACCAATTCCTTCTAATTAATATACTGTGTCCCCTTATAAAGCTCAGTAACGTATCATCTTTTAACTGCACCTATCATAGAAGTAACAAAGGATGATATTTTTACTGATATAATATCTCATGGGGGTATTCAATTCATAAGTGCTACTGATGTGGGAGTTCATTTCAGGGTTTTTTCTTTATAAAAAAAAAAAGTAGATTTATGCTACTGATTATGTATCTCTGTGGCAGTTTGAATACACCCTTGAATACAGACTGTATCAAATTACTTTTTTCATTCAAATGTTCGAGTTGAAAGTTAGTTTGCATATGAAATGAATTACCTTAGACAAAAGTACGCAAGAGTGCTGTGTTATAATGTCTTACCATCCAAGTCCTTTTGGTCTGGGTTATAGGTGAGACGACAGTTGTCTCTCTCATCTGGCACACCATCATTGTCATCATCTGAATCACAGGCATCCCCTCTGCCATCTTTATCATGATCTGCTTGGTTTGCATTAGGTATGTAAGGACAATTGTCCAAATTGTTCTGGTAGCCATCTTCATCAATGTCCTCATTGCTATCACACTGGTCTCCCACAAGGTCATTATCCACATCAGTCTAAGAGCAAACAGTAACGACAGAGGACAAAATCTCACTTGAGTATACAACAAATAAGTTAAGTAAAACATCACAAGCAGGGGTGTAACTATGGGTCCAGCACCCCTGGCAAAGTAAGGGACTGGCACCCCCCCCCCCTACTCCCAGTACTGCCATCATGTGCCTCCAGCTCCCCCAGTGCTCCCATCATGTACCTCCAGCCGCCTCCAGTACTCCCATCATGTGTCTCCAGCACCCACACACTAAAAGTTCCTGGAGAGGTTACTCACCTCTCTGGAGCTGCAAGCCGTCGGGTCCTGCGTAAATGAATAGGTGAGTATGCCGATCGGCACACTCACCCATTCATAAAAAGAATCTGTCTCTATTTCTTAAAGCAGTGAATTGTAGTGGTGTAGATGTGTTTATGTGTAGAGTGTTTGTACTGACTATATTTGATTGTATATAAGACATAAAACTAAAATGTGTCAGATTACTACATAAACAGGTCACAACATTCAAAATTTTAACCCATCCTTATTATATTTACCAAAAATAGATTTCTTAAGCGCAATTTTGTTTGTGCTTTTCCACAAGACTGAGTTTGTATGTGAAGCATTCAGAAGAGAAATGCGAGGTTCAGAATTTCACATTGAACTGTCATGCTTAAACAAAGGCCCCTGGGTATGAATGACTGCCATTGATATATTCAACTATTCAGCCTGGAGGTACAGTTCTAAGTATTCCTTCATTCCACAGATTATGTCTGGTTACAACAAAATTACCATACTTTGCTGTGGAACCAGGAGGTTGTCGATACTTTATTAATATTTTTTCTAGTATAACTGTTAAAAGACTGCAATTAAATCTGATAAATATAAACTTTTAGTAGGTTTGATTGAATGTATTTTGCATACCTGGTCAGGGTTGTGCATTAATGGACAGTTATCGCATTGATCGCCCACTCCATCTTTATCTGAATCAGTTTGATCGGTATTGTACACATAAGGACAGTTATCCAACTCATTTAAGATGTCTGAAAAAAAGTACAGTTTTTTTTTCACCATTACATATTATTTTGGGGGATTTTTGAAAGTAGATGCTACTTTTATTGTATTTATTGTATTGTGTTCAATACTGCTACTGAAATTTAAATTAAAGTAGCATAAAACAATGAATGTGACAGGTGCAAAATATGGACACTCATTTGCTTTATTCGTTTTATTCCCAAATAATTTTTTATCATCTCAAAACTAGGTGGTTTCTCATGGCTTCATATTAAGTCAGGTAAACACAATAACACATGAGTAAATATTCTGACTCTTCTGACACCACAGGATGTTAAGTCAGATGATACCATAATTTCCTCCTAGAAACAGCAATAAGACATGAAAATATGCAATGTTACAAATCGCACTAATTCTTCTAACTTTAAGTTTCTATTACCAGAAATTATAGACAGAAATATTATTATCAATACAGTAAAGGATATAAAGTAGTGTCTTGGCATTGGCAATACCAGCCCAAGGTGGATCAGGTAAAAATGCATAACAGTAAGAATATTTCCTAACTAAGATTTGTGATGGGTCTTTAGTTTGGATGCAAAGCATTGCTAAAAATGTTACTGCCTAAAAGTAAATTTAAGTAAAAATAGGATGTGAGAATAATATTGAAACTTTCTTGAGTGCATATACTACAAGATCTACAATCCAAGCTAATATCAATTGGTGTGTAAGGGATTAACAGGCAGTAGTTCCTTTGGCAATTCAGGGAGCAGAATTATGGTCATTCATTTCTGCTACATCATTTTGTTAGACTTCTGGCAAATTTGGAAACAGATTATATCTTTAACAAGACATGGGGCTGGTTCAGAATCAATAGAGAGAGAAATGACTCACATACACTACGTAAACAAGCCATCTCTGAATAGGTTCTCCGCAGGATAAGTACCCCATTTACAACAATGGAATGCAGCCACCCAATGCTGTGTTTCGTGCAGAAATAAACCTCTGCAAGGGATACGCATGGTGGATGCCTTTGGCATTTAAATTGTACAATAAGGGCTGGATTTAACCCTTACATATGATCCTCTATTCTGCATGCGTAGAGTTGTGTGTGGAATATTTAAGGTTGCAATCAGGTCAAAGATTCACTATCTGCCCTGATCTGCTGTATGCGGTATTGTGAATCAGAAATGTCGTATGTTAGCCCCTGTTGCAGAGGCTACGCACAGAATTTGTTATTAAATCTGGAACAGGCCTATGAATAGTAGTGATCAGATAAAATAACTAATAAACTAAAGACATATAGGAAAAACTATAAATTTTGCTGACCGACTACTACCCATACATCAATAAAATATGTAGAGGAGATGGTAGCACTGTGAGACCTGCTGTCTTCTCCACACATAAAGGGTCTATTCCCTCCAAAAGAAATATGGAGAAGAAAAGGTGTGGTGGGGGAGAAAGCGCTGGTCTGCCAATCAGGTGAGTCAAAGCAGCTAAAAACACTAAAAACCTCTAAGAACTTAAATGTCAATAGTTTGTCTGCATATAGGAAGTGATGCTCCTCCAATGACCTCAATGACAGAGAGGGTGAGATAAAAGTGAACAATTTAATTAATACACAAAAGTTAAAATCAATTTAGACAACTAAACAATTGAAATAAATGCAGAAATACTACATGCAATGTCGTTAAAGATATGTAGAATTCTTATATGGAAAAGATGGATAAATAGTCCATATAAAGAAAGATAGCAGGGTTCATACCCAGAAATGGATGTTGGACTACTTATCCGTCATTTCTGCTTTCTCCCCTACCACACCTACTACCCTTACATGATTTTGTTGGGTACTTTTTGTATCTGTTATTTTATGACGTCGGTTTTCTCCTGCTCCGGTTTCGGTCTGGTTGTGTAATGATAGTGGCTGGGCTGCACTTCATCAGTTGTAGCGTAGGTTCAGATACTAGCCCTGAACGGGTGAAGCACAGCCGTGAGGCTGTTAGTTCTCTCTGTTAGGGCCAGCCGTCGGATGTGAGAATAGGCAGCCACGGTCTTTTTCCCATGGTATACTTTCAGTGGGTTTTTTGAGTTGTTATTTTTTGTCATATGCCTGCGCTCTATATATCTGTGCCCTTTTGCTTTATTACATGTTGTATTTATTTAACCCACCAGACCTTTCTATCTGAATCCGTGGATTTGTAGCAGGTTGTTTGATCTATATATTTCGCTTGGAGGATGTTTGTATGTTGCATTTTTTGTATGTTTTCTATTTTTGTGAATTTTTTTAACATTTAATAAATTTATATCTTTATAATAATTTGTGTATATTTACTTAGAATAGAGTATAGACAGCGGTGCACCGATTAAAGTCCTCTTTTCTCTTGTCTCTCTTGACATTTTCTATGTGAAATCTACAGATAAGCTTCTCCCAATCCTTATACCATATTGTTTTATCACATTTCTGTGTTATATTGTTTTTGCTGCATATATACTATATTTGTTATTCTATATGATCACTACTATTCATGTCTATTCATGTCTCAGAAAAGTTATTAACTGTTTTAAAACCCAGTTAATTCATCTTATTAACTTATATAGAAACGCTTTGGGTGTCCTATCATTAACCCAGGGTCTCTGGGAACCCCTTATAACTACACAACACCACCACGACATAACCTCCACTGCCCCCTAAACCTCTTTCCTTCTAAACCACTTTATACAGATACAAAAGTAGCGCTTTTCATCATCACCTATACCATTTTGTTATTTAAATAAAATATGTAATGGAAAATGTAAATGTCAATGTAAAATGTCAGGTTTCAATCACATCATATGTTAAACTTTAACTTAATTCTTTTTACTGAAATATATTTGTTTTATCTAGTATATAAATAATATCACATAAATCCTGATCAAATATTTTTGTGCAGTAGAAGTGTATTTAATATACAGAAAATGTGTGTGCCTCTTCCTGAGTTCTGATAGAAAATGGATAATGACCAATAATAATGAGCTTTTAGGGTAGCTTTATTACCATATAATTTATTTAAAATGGTATATATAAAATGGTATACTTTATGTTGTTTCATTTTAAACATGAATAAAAATATTTAAATATGATAATCTATAGGAAAATAATTCCTGAGTTAAATGTTTGGCAATACACTGCTATTCAGCCTTTAAAAAATTATTAAACACAAAATTAGTATAATGTAGCGTATGTAAAGTGTGTTTTAAAACATGTTTTATTTTTAAATAATACAGATTTTTTAATTGTTAGATGTGTAGGACTGCGTTCCTACTAAGAATAGGGGCTTTTTAATATATTAAAGTCTCCATCTTACGCTTACACTAGCCCTGCAGGTGTACTAAACCACCCAGCACACAGGAGAATCAGCCCTTAGAATATAAATAAAAAAGATCTGAGAACATACCATCACCATCAATGTCAACAGAACAGGCATCTCCTTCTCCATTATTATCAGTATCAATCTGAGCAGGATTGTGCACATATGGGCAGTTGTCACATCGGTCTCCTACTTCATCCTTGTCATAGTCAAATTGACGTGGGTTGAAAAGGAGAGGGCAATTATCCTGTAATACAGAAAACAAACTGCATTTAAATCTATTGTCCAGATAGTACCCAGAAAGTGCTTAATAGTCTATTGTTCTACACAAGCGATGTAGGACCAGAGTCTTATAACAGAACTTTTAATTTAGGTGTGGACACTGTGATTTTTAGTACCACCCATGGGTGCCATGGGATGTAGTCAATGTGTGGGCAGATTGTCCTGTACAGAATAGAGATTTTTTATTGGTTTTCTCCCCAGGGACAGAAGCAGGTATTTTTAAACAGTCTGTGCAATAAAAGATGCTGGTGGCATGAGTTTTTACCAGAATTTTAAGGTTTGTACTAGGCTTTACCAGCCTGGGTTGTCAGAATCACAGAGGAAAGTCTGAAACTTGGGTGTTCCCCACCATAATTCCCATCAGACTCAGGGCAAATCAAATTTGCATAAGTGCAGAGGTCTTTCTGTGTGCAGGACCCACCTTGATATATATGCACCAGTCCCAGTTAACATAGGGCCAGGGCATAAATAAGGATCATAGAGCTTAGCCAAACCCTTACTATATGGTCTAAATACTTGCCCCCTCCCACCATGCGCACATGCTTGAAGCATACTGCCCCTTCCTGCTCCCCTCCTGGGCCAACTTCCAGCATGGAATCTGGATCTTGAGTATCCAAATCCGTTCTGCAAGTTCATAGTGTGTACATGCACACATGAAGATTTGGGCCTACTATTTGCGGAAAATGGCCCAAAATAGTAAGTCAGGATCCGGTCCTGTTATTATTGGCATAGAATCTGTTTTCTAAAAGATCAACTCTGGCATAAAATAGAGCTTAGATGAGTTTACATGTCATGCGCTGTACCTCAAATATGTTGTAATACAATGATAGTGGACATTCTTATGATTTTGTGTGCTATACGAACAGAGCCGTAACTAGAATTTTTTGCGCCAGGGGCAAAAAAGAAAAATGGTGCCCCCTGACCCTGAATTCCATGCCAATTTAACCATAAATATTTACTTACTGCTGCTCCCTTAAGATTTGCGCTCTGTAAAGCCGCCCCTATTGCACACCGCTAGTTACGGCCCTGTATGTGAATGGGAGAGTCTTTGTTGTAGTTTGTAGGCGACATGCATGTTAAAGTTAAATATCCCAAAGATACTGAATATAACAGATTCATTTATAAAGTTATCTGAGCAATATTTAGCAATTTTTTCCCTTTGTTGTTCCTTTGTTGTATATGCACTAGTATATGCACTACATGATAAGCTGTGTGAACAAATGTTATTAATGACCAGCTGATTGTAAAATACACATAGGGCATTGCACATGACAGATTTACTAGGGATAATAAGTAGACATGTGCCCTGGGCTAAAAGTGTCTGGTTTAAATCCAAGCCTCAGCAGACAGAAGGCAACTAGATCTGTCAGAAATTCAATAACAACAAACGAATACTTATATGCCTTTTTACACAATAGATTTGTACCTGTAATAATAATAAACTATCATTCATTTCTTACCAAAAAGTCCATTCTTTTCAATAAGGTTTATTTGAAATTATTAAACCAGGAAATCAGGAGTGTACAACATAAAAGTTTTGGTATACAGTGCATCCAATGGTAAATATTGTAGTTTAGAAGAAAGCTTGATGACAAAAATCTTGCAGTCTAGACATATAGAAGAACTATGCTGCCCATACACACAGTATCACAGTACCAACAGTATTTTTACTAGAATAATTAAAAAATATATAAATTATTTTCAATTTAGGATTATTTGGGACGTATTCAGAGCTCCGGGAGTATTGCATATGCACCCAGCGTTTTCCGATGCGTGCTACTGCGCATGCGCAGTAATTTTATAATATCATCTACGTTGCTTGTTGCAACGTAGATTGCATATACGCGGTCTTAAAGATCGGACACATCAGAAAACTCCGGGTGCATATCCAATGGAGCTCTGAATACGGCCCATTATCTTTAGTCTTGTGTGAAGTGGGAAATTCACACGAGTCAGAAAGAGGTGGTGGAGTGTCAGCCTCCTGGACTTAGACATGACCATTTTCTGGTGGAAATGTTTTGTTGTAAACAGGGCTTTTTCCCATCTACACCCAGATCTGCATGCCCTTGTTGTACAATGCCTCCAGCTATTCCCATGTTATGCCCTTCAGAACAGCCAACACAGGTCGAATTGCACTGGGATCTGAATGGGGAGGATTGCTCTTTTAGTTCTGAGCATGCAAAATAGGAAATCCCACACAGATACTGTATGTCACGCCAGCTGGCATATGCTGACCTTTGGATCAGGGCCATTTTCTTTCATTCTGTCTGTCTAGTAATTTTTTTTAATTAAAAGACCAATTCCTAGAAGTGAACTTTAATACAGTCCAGTCCAGATAAATAAGGTGTTTAGCATGTTAGCGTGATGTTCAGAGCGTTAACCGATAACCTTTCAGCCCTAAAGCTCATTTATAGACACTCTTCCGGAGAAGAGAGCAGGGACAGATTCGGAGGAGAGAGCATGGACAGAGCAGTGAGTGTTATTGTTTCTTTGGTAGTTGGAACTGTAAATAAGTGGTGTTTAGAGTGTTTATTCCTTACCTTTTCATCATCAACACCATCATTATCATCATCTTTGTCACAAGCATCTCCCATGCCATCCTTATCAAAATCTTCTTGCCCAGAGTTAGGCAGAAGAGGACAATTATCCTACAACAAAAAAAGCATTAGTAATAAGTAAAAATAATGACGTTTCTTTTATGATCAATCCTTTATTTGACTTTGACTTACATATCCCTTTTAGTAATTGCTATGTTAGCTAAAAATGCAGAAAAATAACATTATATTGTGAAAGTAATTGTAATAGCCCAAGTTGTAAATATAAGTATTACATATAAATGATCTTAACAGTTGCCTACTTGGCTACTGGGGAATTACTGGACCACCACTTTTTAATTGCTGGTACTCTTGCAAACTGTGCGCGAATAACAACAAAAGTCTCTAAGCAAAGGGACAGCAGACAGTCCCCTCAAGTCAGCAATATTCCAACAATCTAGAGAGAGAGAGAAATCATGCTTGAAAGGATGAGGTACCTGCAATCTCCACAGTATAACTCCTCATGCCTCTGTTCCTCTAGCCCAGGGATAGCCAAACTGCGGCTCTCCAGGTGTTGTGGAACTACAAGTTCCAGAATGCTTTACCTGCCAAAGCATAGCTGGTACCTGACAAGGTTTGATGGGAATTGTAGTTTCGCAACACCTAGAGAGCCACAGTTTGCCTATACCTACTCTAGCCACATAATGACACTGCTACTTTTTACAAGCAGCTCTGTCCTAACAAATATACTGTATGTTTGTACTGTTTTCAACTAAATTAGTACACTTACTTATCTCCTGAAAAAAAATCTTTATTTATGTGAGTTTTTATAGTTACAAAGGCTACATATTCTAGACATGCTAACTTCAAAACTAGGAGGTGAATGCTAAAATAGGTTGTAGTATATTCAAATGCGCCTTTAAAACATGATGTGGTATGTAACAAAATTCTGAAGAATATATTAAAAATAAAAGTTTTATGCAAAATCAACATCTATTAATCAATTTTATTTATTGCCAAGATCTTCCTTTTTTATGTTTTACTCCAGTTTTTGGAACATATTTGACTTAAGTGTCTTAAATTAACCTCTGTATAAAAATGTTATTCTTTGGGACCATTATTTTTGGGGACCATAAGGCAATTACACCATTTGAGAACTTGAAAAGTTTTTAGCTTGTTAGCATTTGTCCACAACAACCAAGCAGTATCTAGAATAAATTCATTATTTTTAGTAGCAGGTTAGGTTGCCTTTGGTAGAGGGAACTGAGGGCACAGAGGTCTTCATGATCTACAGGAAGCAAGTCCAAACTGATGAATAATGGGATTTGTTGCTAGTTTCAGTTTCATTTGAAAATTGATTTAATCAATGATTAAATATGGTTCATCATAAGCAATTAAAGCTGTCTGAAGAGGGGTGTCTTGCAGTTTTGCGCTTTTCATCATCAGTTTGTTGTTCCTGTGACCTCTGCCACTGAGCAGTAATTTTTGGATCTAAGCAATTACTGTGTAATTTCATTCAATTACTATAATTTATGCAATTCACTGATGATTGCAAAATGTATTGCAGGAAATGTTACTTTGAAAACACAAGGGAAATATAGCCACTTGACTTTACAAGACAGTTTCATACTTGTTCATTTTTGGTTACAACTATAGGTTGTTCTTACCTTGCTGCAGTGATACGTAGCATTGGCAGCACATATCAGGTTATTATTAGGCCATCCATCCAAATCAGAGTCTTCCCCACAAATAATGCCATCACCTGCATAACCTGTTCGACATTCACATTTGAAGGAAGGATCACTGAAGTGGCCAATATATATGCATTCAGCATACTTGTGGCAGTTGTGAGTTTTGTCTTTACATGGATTTACTGGTTCACATTCCTGTAAACATTAAAATGTGGTTTTATACTATAAGATTAATACTAAATTAGTAGTGTTCTCTTCTAGGTTAAAATAAAACAAAGAACCTTGCTTAAGAAAAAGTACCACAAATTATTACATTTCAATCTCTTGTGCTATGAAGGTCTCTCTGCCCTGTGCATTCCACTCTAGACCTGTCACTCTTCCTAGTATATGAACAATCAGATATTGTTGTGACAGATGCTATTTGTTAAAATTCCTGGAAGGAGTTTGAAAACATGGTGTTGAGATTAATGACTGTGTGTCAGCTATGTTAAACAAAGCAATTTGACCTTATAGTCTTGCTGCTGCTTAACTGTGTTGTTGCTAATTGCTAGCAAAAGAAAACTTGGAGACAGATCTCCCATTAGTTTAGATGACGAACATTTAACAAAGTAACCTATGCCCTATTTTTACGAAATGTATTACATATAGACATTACTTACTTGCTTTTCTTTCTTTGCAACCTCCATTCCAACACCAAATGGTTGATTACCCTTGTAGCGAGGTGGGCATGGCAGACAATGAAAACCTGGATCTGTATTGACACATCGGTGAACACCACCCCATGTGAAGCAAGCATCATGAACCAGGGCACACTAGCAATAAAAAATTATAAAAAAAGAAAACTTTTTTTATAAAGCATATAAATAGTGACTTCAATATTATTTCACATATGAATACTGTACCTCATCAAGATCCTCACAAAATGTTCCATTGCCAATATAGCCAATGGGGCAAGCACCACATGACCAGGACCCATCAGGATAGCTATTACATTCAGCCCCAGAAAAACAAGGATTAGATAAGCATCCATCTGGAAAAAGGTATTTAATACGTAAATGAAAATATTAAATCAAAATTCAAAGAAAAATAGAAACCTAGAACTTCACACATTTCATGCAAAGTAAAAAGGCTAACATTGTTATATGTAAGCGCATATTGCTGCAAATTTTGTCCATTAAACTTTGATGTACAATACCTGTATGTGTCTACAACATTTTCCATGCAGAAAAAACACAGGGATTATATATTTTTTGATTGTGGTTAAGCAGATTAAATTGCTGATTTTCAGTCTAAGAAAGAAGAGTGGGGAGATATTTTCAGCCCTCTTACTGATTTCTCCTGCATATTGCTTAGCTTCTCTAGACTTACAGGTCCGGATTCACAGTTACGTAGTTTTCATCTTACGTACGTTGTTTTAAGAATTGAGCTACTACGCATGCCCTTAACCTGCTAGGAGGCAATTTAATTGCTATACTATTTAAATATTAGTTTGGTTCAAAGATAAGCACACAACTTGTGCTACTTTATTTATTTGCAAGCTATTTAATTAACTGGGCATCACTGCTGCTCAAATAAAAGAGTGGATACAGACAGTACTCCAGCCCCAGTCATATGAGGAGAGAAAGTGAATTGAGTTCATATACTGGAAAGGCATGTAAATTATTCCAATGCAGATGCGAGACAGATCCAGATTAACAATGGGGCTAATGGAACTACAGCCCCAGGCCTCCATCTGAAAAAAGGCCCCACACACTGCAGATCTCCAGGCCTCCAACTGCAGAGCATAAGGATGAGTGTCAAGAACTGACATCCTCCTCCAAAGTATACTGCATAGTGTGGGCCCTTGATAATATTCAGCCCCAGGTCCACATGGCCCTCAGTCTGGCCCTGATGCGAGAAGTTATGAAAGTGCGTAAAATTTAGCAATAACTTTTGTACTAGCCACATGGCACATCTAAATCTAAGAATATAATGATGATAGAGATGGCACAACTAGAGGAGGCCATTAGCCAAACACTTTTGTTATTACCTTTCTTAAGGTGCACAAATTTATTTACGCTGCAATACGTTGTTAATTGGCAAAAGAATGTTCAGCTTAATTAAATAATAATTAAAAAATGAAACTAAATCAGTGAGGGCATATTAAAATGGTTATTTAATTAATATTACTATTTATTGCTGATATTTGCATTTCCATTTAATAGTAAACCTTTGCAGCCCCAAAACAAAATATTTCCATAAGACAAGGCTATTCTGCACTTGAAGTTGCTTGTATAGTTATACCTTAAATGTTAATTACTTCTTGACTGTTCTGTAAACTTATGTAAAACAGAAAAGAATTTGCTGATGGATCCAGAGGGGTCCATTATTTGCAATGGGGTTTTATTTAACTAAAACAAGAAGGGTTCTTTTTATGAACAGCTCTGAATAAGGCCAATCTATTTAGCCCTGAGGTATTTTGAGGAAGAAACATTCTTTTATGCCCTAGAGGATCTCTAGGGCATGCTTGGTAAAGTCACAACACTATTACTCACTGCTAACATCTCCAATATTTTAAAGGGATACTTTTAGCTACCAAAGTTCCACCAAAGTTCAAATGCTTAAAAAGGAAGTCTTGTAAGAACTTTAATCACGAGGTTCAGCTCCCTCATATAAGCCAAAAATTTCTGCAGAAAAAAAATCAAAAGTACTGAAATCTGAATCTTTAAAGTTGACAGCCTCTGTCCCTTGTCCAATCCATCTTGTAATAATTGTAGTACACTGAACTTGAAGTATGAAACCAGTGCTGTTTCTAGACCTACAGTAGCAGAGCCCAGGGCAAAAATAAAAATTCTGCCCCCCCTAAATAAAATAAATAAATCATGTCTGTGTCCAGCCCTTCACTTCCATCCCCTTGTATGTGTCTCCTTTTATGTGTGTCCAGCCTCCAATTCTGTCCCTTCTGTTCCCAACCTCCATTTGAGACCTTTCTGTGTGTCCAGTCTCCATTTGTTTCCAGTTAGCATGTCCAGTCTTCATTTGTGCCCCATCAGCATGTCCAGTTTCCATGTTTGCCCCTTTTGTGTCCAGCCTTCATTTGTGCCCCTTCTGTGTCCAGTCTCCATTTGTGCCCCTTCTGTTCTAGCCTCTATTTGTGCCCCTATTGTGTCCAGTCTCCATTTATGCCCCTTCAGCATGTCCAGCTTCCATTTGAACCCCTATTGTGTCCAGACTCCAATTCTGCCCATTCTGTTCCCAACCTCCATTTGCACCCTTTCTGTGTGTCCAGTCTCCATTTGTTTCCCTTTAACATGTCCAGGCTTCATGTGTGCCCCTTTAGCATGTCCAGTCTCCATGTTTACCCCTTTTGTGTCCAGTCTTCATTTGTGCCTCTTCTGTGTCCAGTGTCCATTTGAGCCCTTATTGTGTCCAGCCTCCATTTATGCCCCTTCAGCATGTCCAGCCTCCATTTGACTCCCTATTGTGTGCAGCCTTCATTTGGGCCTCTTCTGTGTCCAGCTTCCATTTGTGCACCTGTTGTGTTCAGGATCCATTGTGCCCCTATTGTGTTCAGCCTCCATTTATGCCCTTATTGTGTCCAGCCTCCATCCTTTAGACCAGTATAATATTAGAAAATTCATTCTTTGCCCAGTTTTTCTACGAAATAGACTGGCCCCGATTTAGTGGTGTGACTACGCTCTCATGTGACAAAAATTGTGCTTTTATTCTTACTGTGCAAAGAGCAATCAATCACATCACATTCAGGAACCAAATTTGAGTTGTGGCACATGGAGAATATACAGTAAGGGCATCTCCAAGCAAGTTCACCCAGTCCTTAGCCGAATCATAAAAAAAGCAAGATTTACATTATCTGCACCACACCCAAGTTGTGTCTAAGTCCAGGGGGTTAACACTCCACATCTATTTCTAACCTGCCTGTGTATTGTTAATGCAGCAAACTATAGTTATGCAATCGCTGATGGTAAATTGTACAGCTGTCAAATATTTTCTATATACATATTAGGTAATGTAGCTGCATTGAACTGGGCTGCTTATGGCCATATCCTATGTATCACTATTAAATGTCATCCAAAGGACCAATTGCATATGCTTTTGAATTAAATGTACCCCCCCCCAAAAAAAGTATAGCCCACTAACACAGCACTGCACTGCACTAGGGTTTTGTATTAACTGGATCCTTGGACTTGGCACATAAGTAATGTAAGAAAGGTACCTTGCAGTTGAGACATGATGCCATCAGTTCTGCTTTCGGCTCCACCTCAAATTTTGCACCAGCTTGTATGTACTGTAGCACAACGGCATATTTCCCACCACATAGATGTCAGACTCTGCATATTCCCTGATGGCCTGTTCCTAGCCAATTTTACGTCACTAGCTTAACTCTATATAAGTACTTCCTGACCATAATGCAGATTCCTGAGGTCATATTCCTGTGTGTTTGAATACCCTCAGACTCCCCTACGTTCCTTGAATGTTCCCTGCCTCCCTCTGTTCTTTTCAGTGTTTCCTTCTGTGATTCACATGTTCCTGCATTTTCCATTTGTAGTATCTGGAGTACCTGGATTTATCATTGTGCTTGTTCCATCCAAAATTGCAACTGATGATCCATGTACTAATCTGTGGATATCATTCAGACCTTGGCATCTTTCTTATCACTGTTTTCATGACTGTTCTCTGATTAATCAGGTCTCTACTCTGCTGTCTACAGGAAACATGATTTACATGCTTCATACTGCAAAGACTATACACACCTTCAAGGTCTATGGTGAATACCAGAAACATGATAAACTCCACACCTTATAGTTCAACAATGTCTAAATCAGTGAGTATCTTGACTCAAGTACAAATGAAACCAAGGCAAAAAGAAAATGGCAAATCAAGGTTAGAGAAAAGGAGAAAGAGGGGAGGGTAAAAGAGCATTATTGCAGGCCACATGAAGACTTAAAATATTCCTATAGAGGAATACGGGGCTTAATTATGAGGCCTATATACTGTATTGCCCATAATAATGCTTTTAAATTAACCTTAATTGTGCTGAAGTGATCTTTTATATAACCACCTCCCCTCCTTCAGTCTTACATGGACCAATGTGATAAAGAACATATGCTCCATAAGGTCTTTATTCGTTCTTAATTGTGCCTCTATAATAGGGATCTCTATTCCCTTTCATAATAGTGTTTAACACACATATGGAGAAGTATTATGTGGCCATATATAGAATTATTTAAATAAAATTTTGGTGTAATATTTTTGAGGGAAGGAGGAATATATGTGATGCCCTGGGGCTACCTGAACACTAAGGCCCTGATTCACACTTAAGTGCTGATTTCCGTGCTTGTTTTTATGATCAGTTAAATTGCGCATGCCCAGAATCCAAATATATGCTGGAAACCATGGCCTACTGATTCACATACATGGACTGATGCACACATCGACATCCAACAAGTCCCGTATGCGTGGCTACAGGGGCAAGACTCTTAATGCAAATTTATTTATTATTTATTAACAAGTTTTTATATCGTGCTACATTCTAAGTTCCCTAACGCATACATATATATACACACACACACACACACAAACACTAGGGTTAATTTATTCAGCAGCCAATTAACCTACCAGCACAGATCTCAGCTGACCCATCGCTGTTTTCTTCCAAACTATTTGGTGTCAGTAATGATAAGTCTAATGCTCTGGAATAATCAAGTTTTGAACTGACTTCCCCTTAATCAAACTTGTTGCACACAACCACCATGCTAGGCTTTGTCAAATAGCTGCTGACAACTTATGATTCTCATTTTTCTCTCTGAAGTCGTAAGAAACCAAATTGTGTGTATGGAGCCTTGATAAACAAAACCATGGACCCCATCTGTACTGTTCATATTTGATTTATTTTATTTATCCAGGCCACAGGCATCACCAATGTAAATAAGAGTTCGCTACTTTACAGATTTCTACAAGGTTTAACTTATCCAAGAACATAAGCTCTCAGAAAAATAAAGGAGTTTTTGCAGTATGTATCTGCTTGCTGCAAAAAAAATGAGCATGCTCACAACACAACATTTAATTCCCTCTCCACTAAACCTGTTACCTCAAACTGTTACCTCTTCCTCATCTCCCCACCAAAGAACATGCTGCAAACAATTGCAGAGCTCTAACTAAGAAGACTACACATCATGGGCCATTAGGAATCTTTCCTCAAGGGTTGGGAAACCTTGTAGTCCTTTCCAGTATGTAGGGAATAGTGTGTGTGACTACATATACCACTATGTCCATGTAACATTTTACTTGCAGGTATCAGGAAAATAAGAGTGAATGCCTTCTTCTTCTAAGGCTATTTTGAACTGCTATAATTAATGTGGAGAAGAATCGTGAGGGAGTCTACAGGATTTTCACAGATGAGGAGGTGGGTAATGCTGTAGGGTAGTAATTAAATTCAAAGTTGGTTATTAAAGTAAAACTCCAATATAAAAATTAAGAAGGCATAACAAAGGAATTTCTATTTATATTATGTTCCCTATTATGTAAGGGTGTCCCCAATTAAAGGTAACAGAATTTTATTTTACAAAAATGCAGTCATCATGTTCTCTTTTAGTAATTATGATGTATGTATGCATTCTATTGCATAAAATAAAGAAAAATAGTTTCTAACACAAAGCACTTTTTCCTGTCTTTGCAGGCAATTGAACCAGGCCCATAGAATCCTTCCAAAATGTGATTATATGAAGTTGTCCTCTATGTGCTATTTTGCCTTGGGATCTCTTCAGTAAGGCACAAAAGAATTCTATTCCATTTTGTACGTTTACATTCTGATAAGAACAAACTGATTATAAAAGTTTTGTCATATGTAATATATAATTTCTGCATATATCACATCTTTACTCAAAGTAACTCAAATATAAAGAAGCATTATGGTTTTTTACTACCATGTATGCATGACTTGCCTAATCTTTCACTTTTATGTCTTTCATTTATTTGTTTAACTAACTTACCAATAGGACAGTCTTGCTTATTACACATCTCCTTTTCCTTTGTATCTCCAGCACATTTCTTTCCTCCATATTGTGGCTTTGGATTATTACAAAGACGAGATCTTTCTCGTAGACCTCCAGCACAGGTAACAGAGCAGCTAGACCATGGTGACCAAGGGCCCCATTTACCATTTACTGAAACAAAATAATGAACATTTCTGGAATCCAAAATTGTCATTAAGCATAATTTTCCAGATGTAAAAATCATTTGCCTCTGTGATTTGCAGATGCTTGCACTGAACTTCCCTCTCACAGTAAAAATTAAAACACATTTAAATAAATTTTAAGCAATGTACCAAAATAAGTTGGATATTTTTCATATGATATCTACAGAAGTAAATGACTATTAACAGACAGTTTGCTCATCGGATACACACTACTGTCAGTCAGTAAGTTTGCTCATCAGATACACACTACTATCAGTCATTAAGATTGCTCATCGGATACACACTACTATCATTCAGTAAGATTGTTCATCGGATGCACACTACTATCAGTCAGTAAGTTTGCTCATCGGATGCACACTACTATCAGCCAGTAAGTTTTCTCATCGAATACACACTACTATCAGTCAGTAAGTTTGCTCATCGTATACACACCACTATCAGTCAGTAAGTTTGCTCATCGGATACACACTACTATCAGTCAGTAAATTTGCTCATCGGATACACACTACTATCGGTCAGTAAGTTTTCTCATCGGATACACACTAATATCAGTCAGTAAGATTTTTCTCTGTCTCTCTGTTCTGACAAATTGGTCCATCATCCACACAATACAATTTTTAAGGATACAATGGTGTAGTAATATGACATTCTCTCTTAAATATTTGAAATCATAGGAAAACATACTTGGACATGGAATTCCTTCGCACTGCTTAGTTTCACGTCCAATTCCAGTACAGTTTTTCCCTCCAAGTTGTGGCTTGGGAGAGTTACATAAACGAATACGGGTGATATTGCCAATTCCACAGGTCACAGAACAAGAAGACCATGGAGACCAGTGACTCCAACCACCATCCTGACGTACTTTTGAAGACAAGAAAATAATCTGAGTTCATATATTAAATAAGAATAGTTAATCATATTTATTTTTATGTGATAACTCATTCAATTCCTAGTTGAGGCAAATACTTAACACTTACTGCGGTTGTCGCATTTCCCAATATTGCATGTTCTAGTTTGAATTGATGATCCAGCACATGTACTGCTGGTAGCATCACATGATCTTCCACGTTGTTGAGTTCCAGAGCCACAAGTCACAGAACATTCTGTCCACTCTGACCAGGGAGACCAGCCATCCTCATTATCCACTATTTGCAAAATTAACATGACAGCACTTATGACTTATGAAAGAGATGCAACTTATTTAAAAAAATATTTTGTTTTATGCAATGCGGTAAATTAAAGTAAAATATTAGGGCTAACAGACAATATTTTTTTCATCACACAGACAAAGAAAATATAAAGGCATAGATAATAGACAATACCAAAATCAAAACAGCATTACAGGTACACTTACAGAAACAGACAGGGCAACACTCTCCTTCAAGGAATGTTGGGCTGTCACAGTTCACAGTGGGGCAAGTGATTTGCTGACAAACTGTTTTCGCGTTCTGTGTAAATACATACAAGTGAAAAGTTGAAATTGGTTGCAAACATTTTACTTATACAAAATACATGACCAAAATAGCTGAAATATTGTTTTATACTGTAAAATAGATTAGACTTTACAGTTCCCAAGTGATCATTGTCATAAAAGAAACAGGCAATGTGTATGACATATACCTCTATTTACTGAGGCGTTTCATGCATGAATATGAAGACTATGTTGTAATTGATTTGTGTAACAAATGAGAGTGATTAATGTACATGAAATGCATATGAGGTTAATGGTCTATATGACACATGAGCATACAGTGTTTGATGTGTATGATATAAGAAGTATGCTGCCACTGGTGTTCATGATATGTGTTACGACATGTTAGCAAACCTGGGAAAAAAATGTGTGTATAAAAAAACTTAATAAAGACATAAAAAAATAACAAAAAAAATTAAGAATGTGTCCTGATTGGTGCGCATCAAATGATCATGGGAGTGTGCTAAAATCTTCACATACTTAGTTAAAATTGAGACTACCTACATTTTTCTAGCGGACAATCATAAAAAAAATTCTTATTTTAAAATCATTTTTCAATGTTGCTAAAACACTGTAATGTTATATACAATTTAATTTATTTTATAGTATTGTTACCTGACATGTACATTTCGTACAACTATCTACAATCCAGTCCTCATTATCAGCAAAGACTCGACCATCCTGCCAGCACATTGATTGATTTCTAAGGGTTCTGTTTGGGCCAATCAATTCCCACAATTCCTGATTTTCTTCCGACTAAAATTAATAGAAAAAAAACAAGACAACTTTAATTGTGTATAAAAAGCCCTAAATAATATGGATACAGTTGTGAGTAAAAGCACTCAATTATGACAATTAAATAAGCAATTCTGAATTGTAAATTTAACAATATAAAAACAAATATGCAGATATTAACACAAGTTCTTTGATGTTTCAGAGAGTTACAGAATTCCAACTATCTCCAAATGTCCATACAAAGATCCAGAACTATGTTTGCCGTACGTTTATTCGCGTAGCGTATTGTCGTGTGCGTACCTTCTATACACTCCCCTAGAAACACCCCTTTAACGTACGTATTTTTCAAGATACGCTTTCCAAACCCTACCTTAACTTTTGCCAACGTAACCGCAGTGATACGCACACGTACGTATGGGCAACACGAATTTATGCAGCTAAGCACGCCCATACTGTACACTTTAAATACAAACCCCCGCCTACTTAACGTATTTCAGACGTATTTTGGACTCACGTAAAATTGGCAAGCCCACACGTAAGTGTTTACGTGACACATACGTGAATGGCCCATACGTTCACAATTACGCTACATTACTGTGCGTATTTTCTATGGTGTGCATGCGCAGTACTTATTGGCCAGATTTACTAAGCTGGGGGAAAGGAAAAGTGGAGATGTTGCCCTTAGTAACCAATCAGATTCTTGCTCTCACTTTCCTTTTATATACTAAAAATATCAGCTGGAATCTGATTGGTTGCTAAGGTCAACATCTCTACTTTTCCTTTCCCGCAGCCCTAAAAATCTATTTAAAATTATAGTCCTTGATTTTAATAAAGAGTACATCAAAATTGTTGGAATTAGATAAAGAAAGGTTAATAAAGGTAGGGACAGTAGTGATGCTGAATATGTAATTTAATGGGGAAATATCATATCCCACTTCATAGCACCTGGATGCAAATTTCCCAACTCCATCAAATCCACACATCTGTGCAATCACAAGTAGACTTGTGCCATTACATCATCCCCTAACTTAAACAGATCAGCCAATTAAGACACTTCCTATCCATATGTGTGTATATAAGAACCTATGCCACACTCCTACACCATCTCTGATGAAATCACCAAAGGTGATAAAATGAGTTGAAGGTACATTGCCATATGATCCCTATTCCTATATTGTAACTCAATAAAGCTCATTCACTTTAAAATGAACCAGAGGCTTGCTCTTTACCTTGCATGCAGCAGTTTCTTAACTGTCAACACTAATACTATCCACAGTGGTATCACTGACAACAGATGTTGCCCACAGCAACCAATCAGATTCTAGATGACATTTTCTAGAAAGTTATAGGAAAGTAAGAGCTAGAATATCATTGATTGCTATGGGCAGCATTGTTTTTCCTTTTCCGCAGTTTAGTAAATCTACCCCTTGGTGTTTATTTCAGTAACCATTTGTTACACTCTGCAGGTTCATCTTGGCAGAGTGTGTGTTAATTCCTTGCCAAGTTCTATGTGTCTGTTTTTCTCCCAGCTGCAGGTTAATTGTCCCTGGAGGTGTGTCTGGCTTCCACAGCTGATTGGAGGAGTGTTCTTTAAATAGCCTCCAGTGCAAGTAGCAGGTGCTGGTCATAGCTTCTAGTTTCCTAGTGTCTCTGTGCCAGTTTCTTTCCTCCTCTTGCCTTGTGCTACTTTACTTCTTGCTTACTTGAGTGCCCCAGTTCTGTCCTTGCCCGGTACCTTGCCTCATACCTTTGTGTCTCCATTCCCTCCATCTCCCACTTTGCTGTTCAGTCCTATTTGTATTTACCTAGCTTATCCTGTCTAACTGTTTCTGTTAACCCCTTGTGGGTTTCTGCTGTTTGCTTGTGTGTGTGTGATTGCCCTGGTTAGTTTAGTCTGTCTTGTCAGTCCCGTCTGTTCCTTCCTAATTTGCCGTGTCTGTTCAGTGTTTTGTGTAGTTTGTTACAGGTCAGACTCTTCTGCCTGTCTCCTCCCACTTTCTCCTCTGTCTAGCACTCGCCTGTCTGACTCCCTCTGTGCGGCTGTATCCTGACGGGTTCCTACCAGCTCCAGTCTATTCCCACCATCAGGGGCTCTAGCGAATACTCGGGCCGATCTCAGGCTCTACACCCTGGTGAGCTGCTCGCCTTTCTCTCTTTAGCAGCTACCCCGGTTCTCAATAAAGGCAATCTCTGTGTTTTTAACATTTCCTCTCTGATTCCTCGGTCACTCCGGTTAACAGCTAAGGTAATTCCGGGGTACCATAACACCATTTTTCTCAGTAACCTGTTGATAAATTACACTTACCACTTTTTGAAGGTTTTCAAGCAGACTATTAACAACATGTCTAATGCTGGACAATTCAGTGAACATAGTTTGTAGCTCGTCACATGAGCGATCACAAAAATCCACCTGCCTGTCTTCCTTTTTCCCAACATATTCAGTAATGGGTGAAAGATGAATCATTTCAGTTTTCTCACTGATCACATTATCACCTAGGAAGACAAGAGAATGGTCTTAAAATGGTCATAGAAATGTAATCATTACTGGATTTAAGTGTTCCCAAGTTGACAGTCCTTGAAAATGTAACAATACTGAAGACATTGGGGTGCAAGGAAAACATTGTCTGCTTTTCATTAAAAGGTCAATAAGTGAGACTAGAACAACAAAACAAATGTATCAATGTTTCAGAGTCTGAAATAGTCAAACATCATGTACCTTTATAAATGCAAACTGGGGCAAATATATCTCTAATACGTTTGTGTATACAGTAGAAATTGAGTAGCATCCTTTTTGTTTTGTTTTTTTACTTTGATTTTTCCCTCACACATATGGATTAACAAATAATGGGACAAGGATTGTGAGGTACAAAGAGGGCAAAAGGAACATTTGGGGAATGTTTATTTCCTTTATTTCTGTAATGATCCATTATGTTATGTACATGAAAGAGGGGGGAAGATCACAAAAATTGACCAGGTCTGCCCCACAGGACACATACACACACACACGCACGTGCACACGCAGGGACACATGCACACACACAAAAATTTTTTTTTTTAAATAATAATAAAAATAGGGCAAAAGGTTGGGGAATGTTTATTTCCTTTATTTCTGTAATGATCCATTATGTTATGTACATGAAAGAGGGGGGAAGATCACAAAAATTGACCAGGTCTGCCCCACAGGACACATACAATACACCGCACGTGCACACGCAGGGACACATGCACACACACAAAAAATTTTTTTTTAAATAATAAAAAAAAAAAAATATATATATATATATATATATATATAT
>WWET01004991.1:95906-108204 GCA_011038615.1 Limnodynastes dumerilii
GATGCAAGGACCGCCCCCCCTCCCCCCCGGGGCGACGTAGGGACCGCATCCGGAGACGCATGGACCGCCTCTATGCTTTTTACTTTTCTCCCTGAAATCATTTTTCAAAAGTAGGCAACCATGCTTTAACCATTCAAAACAGGATACCTAAAAGTCTATCTATCTATCTATCTATCTATCTATCATCAGCCTTGTTGTCCACCCTGCAATTTTGGTGGTGACACCCTAAATTACTATTATCAAATAACCTGCCCTACAACATATCAGTATAGAATGCAATATTGACATATATACTATATACATTATAGAATGTACTTGTAAAGGGTTTCACATGGTGTTTTTTTTTTAAGAAGAGGGGGAGGGGTACAGAAAGAAAAAAGGGGGGAGAGGTACAATACAAAGGAAACATGGGGGACATGTAACAATATTAAAGTTTGCTATTTTCAGAATGAAATAAGAGTAGCTACAACACCGGGAAGAAGCTAGCGGCTCAAAGACTACATAAATTGAATCAATCAATAACTATTCATTAAGGCTAAATGGCATAAAATCTGTATAGAGAGATTGAATCAAAGATGCTCCCTCACCAATTGTTTCATATTCATGCCATGAAAACCATTTAATGATAGGAGAGGAGGTAGATGTGGAGCATGGTATGCCCTCTGTTTCCATCAAAAAATTATAATACATTTTATAAAGAACTTTAGCAAAGGAGGGAGGGTGAGTTTTCCAGTTCTGGGCTATGGCCGCCCAGGTAGCAATCAGGTTATACCCTAGAATGTATCTACAGTGAGAGGGGGCAGCTGTAGGGTAGAGATGTAGTAAGGCTAGTACTGGAGACTGGGTTAGAGCAAGGTGAAGTACCTTGTTAGCTAAATTAAATGTAAAATTCCATAATGGGTGAATGGAAACGCAGTCATAAAATATATGGAAAATGTCCCCTTCAACCTCTCCAGCAGAATTTAGATTGGGAGGAGCAGATCTGATGCAGCTTATCTAACGTAAGGTACATCCTATTGAACAGTTTAACATGAATTTCTGTGTGGTTAATACATTTAGGGATTCTGTAAGTGGTGTTGAAAATTTTTTCTCATTTATCTACAGTGACACTAGTACCAAAATCAGACTTCCACTTAAACTGTACTTTAGGATTAACGTGCTAATGCGTTTGAATTAATTGTTGGTACCAAAAGGAAACACCCTTCTTCCCACCCGCGGACTTAAGTCTAGAATGTAAAGGTTCCAGAAGTGGTTGTTCTAGAACAGGAGTTGACCCAATGGTTCAGTTGAATATATTTATAAAAGTATGAGGAGGGGAGGTTATATTTATCCCAGATAAGAGGGAAAGATGTCAAAACATTGCCTAAAATAATTTCAGAGAGAACTAAAATACCTCTAGATCTCCATCTAGTTGCTATCCAATTACATGAGCTTGGAGATAGCCAAGATAGAGAGGTTATTTGTGGGAAGAATCAGATCCTCCTTCAAAGCGAGAGCAAGAGCAACATCCCATACCAAGGTCCAAGGTTTTGGATGGGAGCTGAAGTCCTGTAGCTGAGCTAGCATGCTTACTTTTTAATTTTTTATAAGATGAGGAAGAGTTACCCAACCCTGTTACTTAGGTAATACCATCCTAGAGTGAGCCAGTTTAGGTGATTTGTGTTTCCATATAAAAGAAGACATAAGATAGTGAAATTTAGATAGGTAGGAGTGGGGCCACATGTATAGGATGGTTTGGGACAGGTAAATAAGCTTTGGGAGAAGCATCATTTTAAAAGCTGCTATATAGAGATCTCATAGTTTAGCCAGGATTTATCAAGGAGGATAGGTGCAACAAGAATGGAGGGACATTACATTCAAATATATCAGAGATATGAGTAGGAATTTGTTTTTCAAAATACGTGTCCTCTTTCAGTTGCCAGTTAAAATGGAAATTACGTTGGAGCTTAGCCAATAGGGTAGTAGGGATATTTAGTGGGAGGGCATCTGATTTAGTAAAATTTAACTTATAAAGGGAAACTTTAGAATATTTATGAGGAGAAGGTGTAGATAAAGTGGCTAGTCACAAACAACATATCTGCGAATAAGCAGAGTTTATGATCCAGATTGCCACATTTGACAGCAGGAAAGTTATGGGAAGAGCAAATTAAGGCAGCTAAAGGCTCGATAGCTAAAACAAAAATTAAGGGTAACACGGGGCAACCCCATCGGGTACCATTGGAAATAAGAAAAGGATTAGAAACAAAACCATTGCTGACTCTAACAAAAGGGTTGGTGAATAGGAACATCATCCAATGTAAGATTTTATCACTACAGCCATATCTACACATAGATTCACTCATATCAAAGCCCTTTACTGCATCTAAGGAGAGTAGAACGCATTGTTCCTCATTGCGAGAAAATTAAAGACTCTGTGGGTGTTGTCTGATCCCTAAAGCTGAGGTACAAAGCCCACCTGATCAGGGTGTATTAATCAAGCAGAAAAGGGTAATGCGATTTGCAAGAAGCTTTGCATAAATCTTTAGGTCAGGTTTAAGCAAGGCAAGGGCTCGGTAGTTTTTACAAGAGGAAGGGTCTTTCCCAGGTTTTAAGATATTAATGATTTGTGCCTCTAACAACTCACAAAGGAAATTAGCCACCATCTGATATCGAATTAAAAAATGCAGAGTTTGTGTGTCGATTTTGTATAAATCGCCACACTCCGTCCTCCTTAGTAAAAAAAAACAACAACTTGTAAACAAATGCAATTAAAAAGTAAAAAAGCAGTGCACGGCATGCTATTAACCCTTAGCATGCTGGCACATATAGTACTAGAAGGCACAGCATGCCCATGTGCTGCAGTGCATGCTGTGCATTTTAGTACTATAAGCGTCAGCATGCCAAGGGTTAATGGACTGTTGCACTGAAATAAAGTCTCAAAAAATAATGTAACATAAAAACATTAATCTTGTGCCCCAATCTAATGTAAATAATTCCAACAGTGTTACCCCTTAAATAGTATAGCCCCATTAGCTGTTAATTGAAATTGAATGGCCCCGATAGTAGTCATTATGATAGAGAACTACCCCAATACTGGACATGAATAAATCTTTTAAAAGTGTCCCATAGTGTAAAAATTATAAAATAAATGTACCTACTCACATTTTAGTTGCCATCAATCTTGGGAGAGTTTCTAGGAAAAATTGGCATCTTGATTGGAGAATCCTCTTCTTGTCCCAGAGAGATGCTGGAGGCCGGTCCTGCTCCTTCGGGGTTCCATGGCTAATGAGGTTATATTTACTGGAGGTCCCCTTACAGAGCCTCTATGACATCATAGAGGCTATATAAGGGGGACCTCTAGTGACTTATTTTTACATGGGGTAAGGGCTGCGGTGACTTTTTGTGGCTAAATTACAGCAATTTAAGTGCCGAAAAGAATTTGTAAACGCTGTAAAAATCACAAATTTAGTAAATACTGTGATTTTTACGCTCAAATCACCGAAAAATCACGGCAATAAGCAAATTGCAGCTGAAAATCGACTTTAGTAAATTTACCATGTGTTGGGCCTGTGTGGCTCTAAGCCTTCTAGCTAGTTTTCCATCCCTGTTACCAGCAAGATAGTAGAGCTGGTGAAGTTTGGTAAGGGCTATGAAGTTGACTTCTAGCTGTAGAGATCCTTCTCTGAAGGTATTTGTAAGTTGATGCTCTAAAGATGCAAATTTAGATTCTATTTTACCAAAAAGTTGCTGCTGTTGTTTCTTAAGTCTGGCACCGACTTAACAACCAATGTGTTGAAAGAGCCATGTCCGGAGGGTAGTTTGTTTTAAGGAACAGCTCTAAGGCATTGGACAAGACCCTTTTAGCCACATTACAATTAAGTAAGTAATCAGGGAGTCTTCATGCTCTGGGGGGCATTCTGAAGTACCAAATATCCCATGTCCATAGAATCGGGGTGTGGTCAGACAATGTTATTGGGAGAATTTGGATGGAGCAGGATTGCTGTAAAGACCATTTATTGGTAAGCATAACATCTATATGGAAATATGAATTAAGGGGATTAGAGAAGAAACCTTTGGGTTTTTTTTTTACCCTCCATACATAATAGAGATCAAACTCAGATAGTAGTTTTTTAAAAGCTAAAGATGGAGCTGAAGAATCATGTAAGACAGAAGAGGTAGCAGGACTTATCAAGATTTGGGTCTAGGACCAGGTTAAAGTCTCCCAAAATGACTAAGCTACCCTTCCTGTGCTTCTGAACGATTTCTCAAAGATGATGCAGGAAGGAGACCTGTCTAAAGTTAGGAGTGTACAGGGAGACAATCGTTAGCCACTGCTCCTCAAGAAAGTCAGTTAATATCCGATAGTGGACGTTTTTGTCTTCAATTTTGGATTTAAGAACAAAATTGAGGCCGGCTTTGAATAAAACAGCTACACCATTGTGCATAAAAGGGCCATTGGTAGTGAAGCACAGAAAGTAATGAGAGTCTCTAAACATAGGGGGATTGTTGGATAAGAAGTGAGTTTCTTGGCGAGCCATGTAAGATATGTCTCAAGGTAAAGGAAATCCAAACAGGAGGGAAAGGGTAAATACATAGTTATGGGGGTAAGAAACTGAAAGGGCCCAAAACATAGGGCCAGAGTGTTTACCACATGGGCAGAAAGGGAATATAGTTCAGTAAAAGCAAGAGCAGGGGAGTGGCAGAGCCATCCCACACCCATGGAGTAACATAGATGTTATGGCACTAGAGACCCACTTCCTGGGGCGCAGAGTCTAACTTGGGCCTGGTCTTTGCTAGAGCCCCTTATGGTGGGGATAGTTTGGGCTGCAGGTGACCCAGCATGTCGTGGCCCCTGGTATACGGTTAACCAATACCTAGGTACTGATATAATTACCAGCGGAGGACCTGAAATGAGCAAGTATGGAAGAGAGGACTAAATAACCGCTAGCAGCAGTCCAGCGGACAAAGAGTACACTCAATACAGACTATATAGCCCTGGTATAATCAGTACTAAAGTAGTATGCAGGCAGAGTTACACAGTGTTAGGTAAGTACAGATAGTAACGCACCAGACGCAGTAACGCACCAGAATAATCAGTACTCAGACTGGAGTGCAGATGGAGTAGTACAGTGAGAGATAGTACAGATGGTAACGCACCAGAGTAACCAGTACTCAGATTGGAGTGCAGATGGAGTAGCATAGTGTGAGGTATCTTGTCAGAGTAACCAGTATACAACTGGAATGCAGATAGAGAAGCACGGTAAACTATACAACTAGTGCCAGGAGAGGACACAGATACAAAGACCAGTACAGGACTAGAGACAACATAGAACAAACAAGGACTAGCACTCTAACATTCAAAACACTCACTCAGACAAGGGGTTCCAAACAATGATGGAGAGGCAGGAGGGAGCAACCAACTGGGAGAGACACGGCAGGAAAATGGAGACAGGGCACTCAGAATTAAATATAGAAAACAGCAAGAGGCAGCAGCAATGGCAGTCCGACAAGGACGCTATAACCGGTGCCAAATGGAAGGCAGAAGTGCTACTTAACAGAAGCGCTGGCCAACGAGAGATAGTGGGGATCCTGCAGAGTGGAGAAGCATCCTGGTAACTGGAAAATGACCAGGATGTATCACCACAGGAAGGAGGTGCATATGACGGCCGGAGCAGAGGCAAGCAGCAGTGGAGACATGTCCTGGTAGCTAGGAGACAGCCAGGACGTGTCTCCAGGGAGGAGGCACATGGTGGCCGGAGGAGAGGCATGAAGCAGTGTTAAACGGCAGTGCGGTGTGTAATAACTAGACAATAAGAAAAATAGAAGTAGCTAGTAAACTAGTACATATGTAAACAAACAGTAATAACTCTAATCTATTCTAAATGGAAAAAACAAAGAGGAGCTTATAAAATCTACACAATGATATAGTAGGTAGAAAAGATTGTAAGTAACGCAATATAGTAGAACAACCATAAATTAACATATTAGAAAGGAGGAAAAACAAAGGCTAGTAAACTGTAATTCTTCTGTTTTTGAACTCAGCCCACTTGAGACCATTCCTTCTGGTGACAAGTTGTGGGCTGAGGATGAGCAGGCGGTATCAGAATATTCCACTTAGCCAGGAGTTTGACGCTGAGATTATGTAGGTAAACCCTTCATATTGTACCAGGAACTTAATAGGAAAGCCCCAGTGGTAAAGAATGTCTTTATCTCTGAGAACAGACATGATAGAATGGTAGGACCTTCTCTTAGTGGTGGCAGAGGGATAGGGAAACAGCTGAAGACATTTCGAAGACACCAGAGAACTCAGTACACCTCGCTATTTGCAGAACTTCCTTTTTAATGTGGAAGAAGGAAAGTCGGAGAAGGGTATCTCTGGGGAAGTTTCCTGTGGTGATGTGGGGCTTCAGTAAATGATGTATCCTATCGATGGGCATGTCAGAATCCTTAGGCTCTGGTAGAAATTTATAAAAAAGACATCCAAACCAAACTGTGGAAGATCTTTGTTGGAAATGGATTCAGGGATGCCTATTATTTTAATGTTATTCCTTCTGGAACAATCCTCAAGATCTGCAACTTTATCTCTAAGCTGTGGAACTTCAGATTGCAGCAAGTCATGGACTCAGTGGTTAATTAGGTCATTATGAGAAGAGCTGTCACTTCATGGGTGTAGAGAGTAGGGAGAGTTACATCATAGAGCAGCCACACATCCTATGTTATGTCTGGAAAAATCCACGGAGTGAGGGACAAAGAGGCTGTGTAAATGCAGGAGGGCTAAGTCATGGAGAGCCCAAGAAGTAAAATGGTTACCAGCCCTCAGGCTCCCAGATAGATACTGGAAGTGGAGGCCAGCCAGAGAAAGAGGATGCTATGCACCTGGGCTATGTACCGGAGGGGATGGGGAATGTGGCTTCTTCAACTGGTAAGATCAGCCACAACAGAGGGGAAGAGACAGGTCTGAAACTCCCACTGTACCATAAATGCGGTATTGCCCAGCGGCTCTGCATGCAGTCAGTGGAATAGGGACGTTGGAGAATTTAGCAGTGCAGCCAGAGTGCAGTGTAGCACAGGAGAGCAGTGGGAGAAAGAAACATCAGAAGAAGGGACAGCGTCGCAGGTATAGTATGGATCATTCAGCTCACTGGAGGTCTTGCAGGTAGGGGCCGGAGTCCACGTGGGAGAAGGTCGCTCTGGGTAGCCATCTCACTGGAGCTCCCATCGAGTCACCCCTGCAGGGGGTAAAAGGTACCAGTGGTCTGTACAAACTCCCAGGGGAAAACTGTGAGTCAGGGAGGCAGAAGAGGGCAGGTATAAAGTCCAAAAAGATGGAGCTCACCGCTCTGTATTATAGCAAAGCCACACCCCAGGAACACTAGTTTTATAAAAATTATTTTTGTTTAAGAGCATTTTTATATTTGGATTCCCAAGAGGCCATCCCAAACATAAAAGAAAATCCCATACTATGGTCCACCAAAAAAGCCTGGCATATAACCAGCCACTTATTAGATACAACTAGATGATGCCCATTAAGTTACAGTTAAGCAGCAGAGAAATTTGAAACAGTGAGGCCCTTCCCATTAGCATTTGTTCAAGTTCAACACTACATTCAAGGAGTCATAAAAGATTTCAAAGATCAAGACTGGCATCACTCACTTGATCAGATTTTGCTACAGCCACCACCAAAACACAGTGCCCTTTCAAAACACTATAATTTATTAAGAGACATATTTGATCATAAATCCTCATCTTCAGGGTTATCAAGATGATGAGAGGTGTTCCTATCACTTACCATTGATAAACTTCTAAAAGCTTTAACTACCTCTTGTTTATTTCCTCCCGGCTAGTACCTATGTACAACTATTCTACAATACCTTCCACCATGCATATCTGTCCCCGCTTAGGAGGTTGCATATGGACATCTCTCCTCCTACCCATTGTTGCTTGCGCTGTGGCGTGAGTGAGGCAGATTTATATCATTGTTTGTGGGACTGCCCTATTATTAAACGTTTTTGGGCCCTAGTTCGCAAATATGCAGTAGATCATTTAATTAACCATGTCCCATTTGATGCTACTTGGACCATTTTGGGAATTCTTCCTGAGTGAATGCTCATTGTTAAGGGGGGAAAAAAACTTCTATTGTCAATTAGTGCTGCGGCACGAAAATCAATCAAGTGTGGTTAAGTCAGACGGCCCAGCCTCTAACTTTTTTTAAAGATAAATTGTACTATGTCTTTAAAATGGACTGAACAGAGGCAGCTTTGGCGAAGGAAAATAAAACTGAAAACTTTTTCGGTACTTAAGAGAGTTTCACTGGAACACCAGAGGCTCATATTAAACAACAATTATATAACACGTTCTATATGTCCTCATGGTATCTCTTGAGAGAGATCGGTAATGACTCTCCGATCCATTTACAAAACAATTTCTCCCAACCTACTTAAATTCTATTAGTTGAGCTTGGACATAGTGTTTTGCAGATAAAATGGAATGTGTTGTTGTTCATTAATGTGATCAGTTTCAACAACACAATAATTGTACATTGCAATTTTTTTAGATATCCCTTATCATTATATGGCCCAGATCCAGAACAACGCTTCTGAGCGAATTTACGCGTGGCGGAGACGTAAAATCGCCTTTTGGTAAGTACTGCGCATGCGCACCATAGAAAATACGCACAGTAACGTAGCGTAATTGTGAGCATATGGGCCATTCACATATGTGTCACGTAAATACTTACGTGTGGGCGTGCCAATTTTACGTGAGTCCAAAATACGTCTGAAATACGTTAAGTAGGCGGGGGCTTGTATTTAAAGTGTACAGTATGGGCATGCTTAGCTGCGTAAATACGTGTTAGCCATACGTACATGTGCGTATCACTGCGGTTACGTTGGCAAAAGTTAAGGTAGGGTTTGGAAAGCGTATCTTGACAAAATACGTACGTTCAAGGGGTGTTACTAGGGGAGTATATAGAATATACGCACATGAAAATACGCTACACGAATAAACGTACGGCAAACGTAGTTCTGGATCTACCCCTGTATGTGTATAAAATAATATGTGTAACCTGTATCTGGTCAGTTTGATTAATAGTCAATGCTTGTTCTTGTACTATTGCATGAATCTTACAACTGTTGTTATCTATGTTGTTATCAATCCATATACTATGTAAGTTACATATGTGACGTGAATACAATAAAAATATAAAAAAAACATATATATAAATAAATATATATACATATATACAACTAGGAATGGGCAATAGGGGCAGTCGCCCAGGGCACAAGGTAAATGTGGACGGCAGTAAATTCATTTTATAGGTTAAACTAATTACTAGTATATATATATTTGTGTTTAGGCTTTGATCAAATACCAGAGTTGTAACTAGGAATGGGCAATAGGGGCAGTCGCCCAGGGCACAAGGTAAATGTGGACGGCAGTAAATTCATTTTATAGGTTAAACTAATTACTAGTTCAGGGTTGGGGTGCAATTTTCTCTTTTTGCCCTTTGCGTTAAAATTTCTAGCTACGGCTTTGCAAATTTTAATGTAACATGATCATCACTACTCATGCGCCCTCCAGATGTTATGTTATTATTATTATTACATTGTAAAATTAGACAATCACATCAGTCCCTGACCTATCGAAGTTACATCCCTATCACATACAAACACACACTACATTTAAGAAGAACATACAAACTTCACACAGATAAGGTCTAGTCAGAGAATCAAACTCATGATCTCAGTGCTGTGAAGCACAAGTGCTACTTACTGAGCCACCGTGCTGACCGATAAGGTAGTGTTAGTAACCATTGGCGTATTTATAATGGTTGCAGGGTGTGCAGTGCACATGGGCCCCTCAGAACACACTTTGGGCTAGATCTAGACCTAGTGCTTAAACTTAGTTACTCCTGGGCTAAACCATGTTGATTTCAGGGGGAGTCAAGTTAATTGTATTCTTTGCATGCAGGGATATCTCTTTGAATTGCTTACTTCACACAGGTACTGACCAGTGTTACTATCACACTGTTATTTAGACTTGGGATAGGGAGCATCACCTCTAAACTCGAATACTGTTTGCAACAAATGAAATATGACTCCCCTGCAATCAACATGGTTTAGCCCAGGAGTAACTAAGTTCAAGCACGTAACTAGGTCTGGATCCAGCCCTTTGGGCCCATTGGGGGGCCCTGTGGAGGTGGGGAAGGGGTGCCACGATGGGGTGGCAGTGGCTCAGGGGTGCTCCGGGGGGGGGCTTAGGGGATTGGGGGCCATGTACAAATCCTACACATGGGCCTTCTCACTTCATAAAATGCCCCTGAACTTAACTACCATTGTACAGAACCTAATTCCGTACAAAGGAATTTAAGTACAAATGGGCTGTGCTTCCCCTCCGCATGCCAAAGTTATGGATATCTCACTTACGAGTGGATCAAACTTATTTTTAAAAAGTCCTACTTGTGCCTCAGCCAAAGTTAGGCCCTTGGCTGACAACCCTATTAGTTTCCAAAGGAGCTCACCCCCCATAATTACGCTGAGAACCCCTGAGAGTCAGGCTTGTTTGCAAAGCTCAATCTGGGTACCCTCCATATGTAGGAGCTGCGGGGCGACCACAACAGTCGCATAGATAATGCGACACTCTTACACTCTCCTCAGGATTCTGTAAATGTCTAAATGGCTCTTCAGCCTTACCGTAAAAACATTTATGTCCTGATGTGGTTGTTTTCTTGCCAATGTAGTAGTGTAGGTAGTGTATGGTGTGTTAACTATTTTACTTCATTTACACAAATAACCACATTAATCAGAAACTAACTTATAACTACCTTACTACTTAATTCAAGAGTTAATCTTTTTTGTGACACTGTCAAACTTTGTTTTCCTTTTTTGAAGTATACTTTCTGACACTTTATTCCTCCATTACCATTTTAAGTTTTTAACTAATATTAATATTTAATATTATCAAGCTGGGTTATTCCACAACAGATCAACATAGTGTTTCAACCTAACTCTTTCAGATTGTATTGACATTCAGTATAATAAATGTTTCCATGGGTATAAAGGACTCTTATGCTGATATGTACTCTGGTTTTGAAGTTAATTGACCTTGGTGGTTTTCTTTACACCCATGGTAGCATTTATTTACTGAATTAAAATTAAAATTAAAGAATGTAAGGTAGAATTTTTCTGAAATTGTGTGGCTTTGATGTGGAATGCCCAAGCTGCAGATCACACAATCAAACTACAGTTTCAAAGGATATCTTACCAATGTGTACTGCAGTATCATCTGAAACAGTATCTGATCGCTTAATTGGATTTTTGGGAGCTCCTAATTTTTGTGATCAACAATGCCAGTATGTGCTGACGCAAAGATCCTGGGCTATGTACAACAGGGGAATTACGCATGGCGATTGTATAATTCCTCTGTCAAGAAGGTTGTGCACATGCGCACAACCTTCTTACGATGGACTTGTGGCTGGCGTACGTAAAGTACATTACGTACATTAAGTACGCCAGATGTTACTTTAAGGGGCTGTTCCCCCTTTTATGATTTCCGTATCTCCACCATATAGGCGGACATAGGCATTTAAAGTAGGGGTCGGGGCGGGAGAAGCCCCATTATGACAAGTCATAAATGTTAAGGTAGGAATCTGGACATGCACTCCCCGCTACGATCACAGCCGTAATGACCTTGGGCGCCCGTAGGTCTGGATCCGGCCCAATATCTTCACTGCAATGATTCATATTTCTGCATATGGTCACCTTGTGGACAACCATATCATGATATGGTTGTCCACAAGAATATGTCCGCAGCAAACTAGAGAGCAATGTGTATAGGGGACATCATTAAGCAGGTCAAGACTTGAAGCATTACTACAGATTTGACAAGATGTCAGATCGCCATTAAAAACTTCAGTGTGAACCCTGCTTAAGACTTGTAAACATGCATCTTACCCTTCCCTGACTTTACCATGATCGTGATTGCAGTGACAGTTCACACGTTTGACTGACTGGTTATTGGCTGGAGATTCATTAGATATGCACAGTCACTCTTAAAGCCCCTGATTCCAAATTGCACCAGGATTTCCTGGCTTTCACTTCCACTACTCTGGCTATTTAAAGCTCATTATTTCACTGTGTGATTGGCAGAGTGTGTAGTTCCTTACTCTTCAGCGTTTCCTTGATGTTTTAGTCTAGTACTCATGCCCGCTATCTCTTCCAGTACTAGTGTACTCTGCCCAGTTTCCTACACTAGTTCTTCGCTCTTTTTCAATTAACCTGTTCCTATACAGCAAACTCAGCTCAACTAACTTTATATATAT
>WWET01004992.1:0-11721 GCA_011038615.1 Limnodynastes dumerilii
CCACTGCACACCTGGCACCAGCACCTCGATCCCGCACTGCAATGCCTTCAATGCCCTCCCCCGACAGCCCGACAGCCAGCCAGCACCCCCGCTCTCCGTCCCCGCCGTCCAGCAGACCGACTAGCCAGGAACGCTCCCCGCCGCAGCAGCTGTCACCTCTCACAACCAGCAGCGCCGGAGACACACCGCTACAAGCCCAGTGCCTCCCCACAGTCCCCAAGCCGTGAAGTGGTGAGTGGGAGCCGATAGCAGGAGAAATAGCAGGATATTTAGCGGGAGCTCTGGGACCTAGCGCCCTACTCCATGCTCGTCCAGGCTCCGCCCCCCCCCTGACGGAGTCTTACAGACGAAACGCGTAGGGTCAGGCCAAGTGCACGAGTCCAAACACACTACATGTGTTTGAACTGGTCTCCGACGCCATCGGTGAACTTGTACTGCGTTGAACCTGTAGTACGTTGGTTCGTCTAACGGTGATGTTATACGTTGTCCCTAGCAGAGACTACCTCTTACATGCTTTTTACAAAGTTTATATTTGGTACGTTTTATTTGTTGACCCTTCGGGCCCGAATAAAGTATCTGTAATACACTATGGAGCGCCCCCTGTTTTCTCTACTGTTCTAGATATCACTGCACCTGGGAGAGAGGATCAGGAAACGATCTGGGGAAGCAGCGGTTTTTGGAAAGAAAAAGAATCTGGTGTCTTTATAAATTACCAAATCACTTGGTGATTAGTGGTTGGACTAATATACACTGCTCAAAAATTAAAGGGATCCTAGATCTGAATGAATGAAATATTCTTATTAAATACTTCGTTAAATACATAGTTGAATGTGCTGACAACAAAATCACACAAAAATTATCAATGGAAATCAAATTTATTAACCCATGGAGGTCTGGATTTGGAGTCACCCTCAAAAATCTAAGTGGAAAAACACACTACAGGCTGATGATTACTTTGATGTAATGTCCTTAAAACAAGTCAAAACGAGGCACAGTAGTCCGTGTGTGGCCTCCACGTGCCTGTATGACCTCCCTACAACGTCTGGGCATGCTCCTGATGAGGTGGCGGATGGTCTCCTGAGGGATCTCCTCCCAGACCTGGACTAAAGTATCCGCTAACTCCTGGACAGTCTGTGGTGCAACGTGCCGTTGGTGGATGGAGCGACACATGATGTCCCAGATGTGCTCAACTGGATTCAGGTCTAGGGAACGGGCGGACCAGTCCATAGCATCAATGCCTTCGTCTTGCAGGAAATGCTGACACACTCCAGCCACATGATGTCTAGCATTGTCTTGCATTAGGAGGAACCCAGGGCCAACCACACCAGCATATGGTCTCACAAGGGGTCTGAGGTTCTCATCTCGGTACCTAATGGCAGTCAGGCTACCTCTGGCGAGCACATGGAGGGCTGTGCGGCCCCCCAAAGAAATGCCACCCCACACCATTACTGACCCACTGCCTAGGATTGTTTAGTTTGTCCCATTACTTCAGGGTTGCCGACTCTCCCGGAATGTCCGGGAGACTCCCGAAATTCGGGCAGTACTCCCGGTATCCCGGGAGAGCCAGCAAATCTCCCGCAAGTGACTTGAGGCCCGTGGTTTCACTGAACAAGTATACTAGTATTGCTAGGCACAGGAAGGGACTTGATGACACAATTTGAGGCATCAAGCCCCGTCCAGACACCTCCGGGGTCTCCCGGAGGGAAGCTGCCAAAAGTCAGCAACCATGCATTACTTTTGATCCCTTAAAAAATGGAAGGCAGATATAGAAACTGTTGTAATTCCTACACCGTTCACCTGATTTGGATGTAAATACCCTCAAATTAAAGCTGAAAGTCTACAGTAAAAGCTCATCTTGTTTGTTTCATTTCAAATCCATTGTGGTGCTGTATAGAGCCCAAAATATGAGAATTGTGTCGATGTCCCAATATTTATGGACCTGACTGTATATTACATGTTACACAGCTCCTTCTCCTGACACAGCTGTGACTGATCTCTGTGTGACTGGGAGTTATTATTATATCACATCTATAGTAATAGTAATGAGAAATGTCTATGTTACTGGTGTGTAATGCAGTTATATTACATCTTATACAAGCTCCTTCTCCAGACACAGCTGAGATTGTAGTAGTGACAGTAATCATTATACCTGGACGGGGAGGGGAGAAAAAGTCATATTTCACCTGAGAGAAGAGAGATAGTGACACAGAGGAAGGAAATAAGGAAATACCTGCTAGGAGCAGACAGACATACACAGTGATACAGGAGAAGACATAGAGAGAGAGAGAGAGAGTTACACACACACACACACACACACACACAGTGTGGTCAGGAGAAGACAGTGAGAGACAGGGAGAGACAGAGTGGGACAGATACAGAGACAGAGAGGGAGACAGAGGGAGAGAGAGAGAGAGAGAGAGAGAGAGAGAGAGAGAGAGAGAGAGAGAGAGAGATACACACACACACACAAAATGGAGGTTGCTCAAATCAATTTATAAGGTGATATGGAGCAGGTGCTGTAAGGTAAGGGGAATTTTAGAGTTAGGACCACCAAAACAGAGAAGTCTTGTAAGTGAGAAGAAAAAGAAAAAGTACTCAATATGAGTGCAAATCAATGTTTCAAGGCCAAAAACCAGTATAGCATAAAAATGACTCCTCTAAAATATATCTCACAAATAGGCAGCTAACCTGGGATGACAAGTCCCAAAAACAGAAAATATAAAGACAAATGGAAGCGACTTTGAGAGATATAAATATCTCTATAAGGCGCTTCCATTTGTCTTTATAAGTCCTGTAAGTGGCTGGCTTACAAGACTTCTGGGGTATATTGGAATCAGAAAACTTTAAGTGTTAACTGGAGTGCCCCACCCCTACTATCCCCCTCCCATAGGGAATTCACACCAGTAAAAAAAATTTACATGCCCTTAAAAGACAGACGGATGCTTTGGGTTTGCTTAGGAGTGGATAGCCTCCATACTGGGTCCCAGAGCCAGGGTGAGTAGCTGGAGTCCATTAGCTGCTATCAGCTCCTGCACAATGACATTGTGTAAGCAAATAGTGTTGATAGCCATTGATGGAACAGACCCAGCATTTAATTGTTGAAGCCCACCTCCCCACAAAGCGATGGTGGAAGGTAAAAAGGGGAGGTCCTTTTTCTCTTTTCCTCTAAGCACCTTTTTCCTGCCTGTGCTCCCCTGCTGGTAAGATTAAGTATTTTCCTATATTTTTCATTAATTTGGTTTGATCTACAAGCTATTTTCCTATCTTGTTAAGGCCGCCATACTAGGGCGATTATCGGTCCCAGCAGGGGTGGCCCGATAAACGGGACGATTTCCCGCAAGGGAAATCTCCTGTTATCGGCACCATACACCTCCACTGCTGGGACCGATAATCCTAGCAGAAGAGGGGAGGGGGGAAGCAGGACTCTCTATGGCGCTGCTGCCAAGCTATGTACAAAGCTGCTCTGTCAGAGCAGCATAGTGCATAGATCTGCAGCAGCGGTACAGGGAAAAATACAGACAAGAATCAGCCATAGCCGCGCTTCACACAGTGCGGATCCGGCAGATCCCTGTCTGTACTACTCCCTGCAATAGCCGCTGATGTATATCTATGCACTATGCTGCTCTGACAGCTTTGAAGGTATAATTCAAAGCTGACAGAGCAGCTTTGTACATAGATATGGAGCAGCGTCTATTGCAGGGATAGGGAGCCATTCAGCTTGCTTATTGGCTCCCTTAAAATATCGGGAGCTTTCTCCCGATATTTATTAAACTTTCTAAAAGACCAAATAATCGCACCCGAGCATTTGTGCGTTTATTTGGCGTTTGGAAAAACGATCTTGTCCACTAATTAGAGCGATTATTTGCCCAATCACCTGATAATTGGGTGATCGGGCCGATAATCGCTCTAGTGTAAATTGGGTGATCGGGCCGATAATCGCTCTAGTGTATGGCGGCCTTTAGACTTGTGACCAATCTATCTGTAATCTCAGCTCTGGTGTTACTGTAAAAATGTATTCCCTGCACTCTCTCTGGTAATGTGTATAATTTAGAGAGATAATAAAGGGACTTCCAAGAACAAAAAAAAAAAAAAAGTCTACTGGAAGGTCCATATTGCAGTGTGTGTGTGTGTAAAAATGTATTGCTAGCTTGTCTTATACACATAAGCACCTGAGGCCATGTGTGCGCTGTATGAGGTGGAGTTCCATAGCAACTACATCAACCATCTTGTAAATCTCTAATTTAGTGCCACAAATTGTCCGCAGGTCTTTACAGAGAACATTAGACATTCACATCAGTCCCTGCCCCTATTTGAGCTACATACTAAGGTCCCTAACACACATATACACACAAATACACAAACACACAGGTTAATATTAGCCCGCAGCCAATTAACCTACCAGTTTGTTTTTGGCATGCGGGAGGAAAACCACACAGAGAGAACATACAAACTCCACTCACTCCGATGTTGAAAAGTATTTCTGGGAGTATCTCTAAAATTGGCACCAGATTGAACCTGGACGTTGTTACCGGAGTTTTTTTATGCTCCCTACCTGCCTTTGTTGACATTCATGTAGAAATGTCCATTCTTAAATGTGAGTAGTTTTTTTACTTACTTAGTTTTTTAATTACTTTTATTAATTGTGTGTATCTTACTCCAATAAACTTTACTGCGCCAGGACTGCACTGTCTTTTGTTCTCTCTTGAGCTTTACATAGACACATACTTTGTTCTTCGTTAGAATTGTGGCAAAGAACTAGAGCCATAACAATACAAGTACAAAACTGCGAGTTACTCCCTGTACACGGGAGCTGTGACGATCAGTACAGCATCTTTTTCTAACCTATATCTTAGTTTCTAAAGTGGTTGTCTTTATGAATGAACTGGATCTAAAATAGATTACCATTCAGAAGCATTGCTTAAATACGCTACATCTTCCCCTCTATCAATTGATAGTGCTAATATTACCGTCATTTCAACACTTATGAATGAACTGGACTCACTATAGAGTTTTTATTAATTGCTTTAACTTTATGACCTGCATTGTATTTTTATGAATGAACTGGACTTACTATAGAACCTCATTGATTGACTTTCAGTTAGTACACCGTATTTTCCGCTCTAGTAACTGCCAGTGCTAGCATCACAGCGTTGATTCCTGTTGTCCACACAGATAAGGCGCAGGGCCAGATTTACTAAGCTGTGGGAAAGAAAAAGTTGAGATGTTGCCCATAACAACCTATCAGATTGTAGCTGACACTTTATAGTATGTAATAGAAAAGTGAGAGCTAAAATCTGATTGGTTGCTATGTGCAACAACTCCACTTTTTCTTTCCTGCAGCTTAGTAAATCTAGCCCCTAGTCTGGGAATCAAACTTATGACCTCAGTGCCGAGAGGCACATATGCTACTCACTGAGCCACCATACTGCCCTGATAAGGTCCATTGCTGAACTCACTTGGGTAAGGTCTCAAGTCAGAGGTAGGTGACCTAAAATTGCACAACAAATTTCACATTCACAGCTGGTACTACCCACTAGGCAATGTCCTAAGCTAGGTCTGACTCTATTGCTCAATGCACGAACTACCTGGCTTTAGGGGGGATTCTGAGTTTTCAGAGTCTGTGGACTTCCTCCCTTTTTTTATTTGGAAACTACTTCCAGAGGCTTGGCATGACGTAAGTTTTTATAGGCCAAGTCCTTGCCAGGGGAAAGAATCAGCAACATGGGAGAGTTCTTTTACAATTAATTATCCCACTGCCCACCTAACTAGAACCACAATATCCTGAACTGAGAAGTGATTTAATTCTTTTGTCAAGGATTTAAAAAAAAAAAAAAAAAAAAAGTGATTTGTCTACATCACTGAGCTTATCTGAAGGCTTGTACGAATATGGCTGTGCATGTGTTCGCTAAACACGAGAGTGACTACGGATTTCTTGGATACAACATTCAGGATAAAATCTCTGAGTAATTCACAATGAGCTCATTATAGTTGCCAGGTGTATTTTATGGCTACATGAATGCTGAGCTCATTCTTTTACCTTCAAAGGGATGGCGCTTTCAGATCCCAATGGTACAGAATAATTTAAGTGGCTACAGGGGGTAAAAGCTCCTTTTTGCTTGTTAGCCATATGCAGCATAAACACAGATATTCAGTTAATTTGTATCTTCAGTAGCTCACATGGGCACAATATACCTCCTCAAGACGAGGTCTCTGCCAGGTGTGAGGTTTCTAAGCCTACAGAGCAGTCTCTGCAAGATGGGACTTACAGCCACGATATTGGGGTGGCAATTTCAGGACCAAGAGTGGAATTATCCCACAATATCTGGTGGCCTTTGGAGAGTATCCAGCACAGGGCACGGATTATGAAAAATAAATTAATTAGATGAACTAATAAAAGTATAGACAGTTTTATTAAAAACACACCCAAAAACTAACCATTAAAAGTTAGAGAAAATGGAGGCCATACATATGAAATCTAAATACTTAAACAGACAGTCATAATGGGGCTTCCTCCGCCCCGTAGACCTCATTTAAATGGCTACCCATCGTAGACCCATCATAAGGGAAGGGTCTGCCTCTTCCCCGTAAGTACTGTCATACGTAACTTCGATATGTACGATAGTACTTACGCTAAGGGAACATCTGCTGCGCACATGCGCAGATGTTCACTGAGAGTGAATTTACACAAATGGGTTGCGTAAATTCACTGTCGTAAGCAGCTCTGGATCTATCCCTATGTCTATAATCAACAACAATTAACATTTCACCCCACTTGGGGTGGCTGGTAATATTACACTAATGCTCCCTATCTAGGCTGCTACTGAACCAACATACTACTTGGCCTTGATTGCAGTCACAACTGGTAGAGGCTGATGTAATCTGTAGCAGAGGAGGGTTGCGCTGATCATTGCGTTCAGCGGAATAACACAGGACATCGTATAGTCCGCATGAGGGTTAGACTAGTGCTTGTGGATTGTTTATGAAAACTTTATTACCCGGACATTGTACAGTCAGGTTCCCATCAATAGGAGAGGTTGTATCCTGCGCTAGGAACTGTGAATGTGATGGGTGGTATAGGGGAGATTTTATTAGTCAGCAGCCTTGGAGGGTAAATGTAATATAGGGGTGTTCTTTGTCACAACAAAATCTCCTAGGACTAGATTTACTAAAATATAGAGGGGGGAAGCTGAGATGTTGCCCATAGAAACCTATCAGATTCTTGCTCTCACTTTCCTATTACATAATAGAAAATATCAGCTAGAATTTGATTGGTTCTATGCACAACATCTCCACTTTTCCTTTCCTTCCGTTTAGTAAATCTGGCCCCTAGAGAGCAGTAAATAGCCATCGGTGAAAACACTTTGACAAATGTCAAAAATCAATGTCTGAAATATAAAACTAAGCAAAGTCACAATGTACAGATAACCTTGATGCTGTACAAAAACCTGATGCAGTAAATTCCAAAGCATGAACATGTAAAGCAGTGAGCTGTAATATACCCGATTGCTGCAGCAAGTCCTATGTATGGCTCCACAGATAGTGGAATCAATGTTAGGTATCGATAGATAGATGCTAGTATTTCAAATAGATGGATCTGGCCCTTAGGAAGCTGTCGTGGCTAAGTTTCCGCAACATATAATCACTAATGCTGCTAATAGGTCTTATCAGTAAGGTGTTCTGCAAAGCTACAGGGAGCTCACCCATTCTGCTGGAGGTCCACGTGTCTGCCTGGAGGTTGTCTGCTGGTTTATGTCCATATGCTGCTGCAATACATGGGGAGTCCAGTGCTAAGGATACTTGTAGGTTGCAGTTTTCTTGTATGCGAGGGAACTGGTGGTCCTCGACTAATTCAACACGTTTCACCCCTTCAGGGGAATCATCAGGGAAAGCAGCAAGAGCAGAAGGTTGCAGGATGCAGGCACTGAAAGTAGTCTATGAAGATGCTGCTGATGCCCAGGGAAAAAAAACCTTCGGATCATGCTCGAGTCTGTTACTGCCTCTGTGCAGAGGTGTGTGTACCGCAGCAGGAGTTTAATGGGGTTGTTCCCATAATGGGCATAATAGAACCGGTAGTAAACAAGGATGAAGTATGTTTTAACTTTCTAACAACTTTTGAAACAATTTCATTGCAACAAGTGAATATACATTTAAATAAAAGAGAGGAGATGAAATACATAGAAGTGAAATTAAATACACTGAAACAAGAAACAAACAAGTTGGAAGAAATACTTATGGGCAGACAAAGCATCTAGATGCAATATGGATCTCAGACTATAATAACAGATCAAGGAAACTGAAGATATGGACCTGGAAAGGAGAATAACTGATGAATAAATGCGGCCAGGTCAAAGTCTATGTTTAACCTATTAGGAGACAGTGTGCCTAGGTTGTAAAGTGGATATTTTTACTTGTAATTAAATTGTTACAAAAGTTGTAACAAAGTTAGAATGGATAACCCACTCCATCATTGTTTACTACTGGTTCTGTTACGCCCATCGATTTCCTCCCCATTACCACCCAGCTGCGACAAACACATGCACAGAGGCAAGAACAGACTTACACATTATCCGAAGGTTTCTGTCCCTGGCCAACAGCAGCATCTTCATACATGACTTTCTGTGCCTGCGTTCCAGCTCCTCCTACATTGGCTGCTTTCCCTGACAAAGACCCTGAAGGGGTGAAACGTGTTGATGTGAGGACCATCAGCTCCCCCGCATACAGGAGAAACACAACCTACAAGGATCCTTAAGACCGGACTTCCCATATAGTGCAGCGATATTCAATGGCAGGAGCAGTATCTGGACATAAACCAGCAAACAACCTCCAGGGCGACAAATGGACTTCCAGCAGCACATAGCTTTGCATAACACCTTACAGGTAAAGCCAATAGCAGCTTTAGTTGCTATACGGTGTAGACTTAGCTGTTACAGCATCCCAGGTGCCAGACCCACAGCTATATTGATAAGACAGTCTAGCACCGACGCTGTATCTAGGACTGTCCATTCCCTATAATACTCCTCGGTCAGAGGAGTGTCCTTTGGAACTTGGACTGAGAAGTTCCCTACCCTTCTGTATTGAACTTCTTTTATTCATCTACTTGAACTACTAGCCTCTGTCTATCGATATCTACCATTGATTCCACTATCTGTAGCGCCATAAATATTAAGAACCTGCTGCAGCAATCGGCTATATTACTGCTTACATCATCAATTTTTTTGTACAATATCAACGTAATCTGTACGTTGTTACTTTGCTTTGTTTTATATTTATCAGACATTAGTTTTTGAAATTTGTCTTTATTAAAGTACTAAGTATTCTCACCGGTAGCTATTTATTGCTCCCTAGGAGCTTCTATTGTGCTACACCATGGATGCCAACCCATTTGTCCAGTTTCTAAACAATGTCTGGGTAATAAAGTTTCCATATACAAAAGTGCCACAAGCGCTGTTAGTCACATACACAGTGCCTGAACCACTGTGTCCAGGCACTGTGTATGTACTAAATCCAGGTACTGTGTATGTGTTGCTATGGCGGCAGCAGTGTGATGTTGATGTGACAAGTCACATTAGCATCATTCAGAAAGGAGAGGGCGCCACCTAACAGAGGGAGAAGACAAGAAGAGAAACTAGGAAAGGTAAACATTAAAAGCTTATTAACTTTATGGTGAGCCACTTACCAGTTAATCTGCCTTACCGTTTACTGCTCATATCTTACACTGTAACATTTAATCTCGCTTCAATGATCAACACAGTCTGTATATGTAATATTTGTGCATTTCCCTGTAATTGTATTCTGTCACTTCCCCTTACCCCTTCCCTCTTCTTTTCACGGTTTTTCCTTCTTTATCATCTTTATGATTTTATTGTTTGTGTTTTTGAAAAATAAACTGTGAGACCATCAATCATTGTAACTTTATGCATATTTTCGTATTGTTGTTAAAATGATTTATTTAAATTATTATTAACTAAGAAAAGTTGTGAAATGTGTAAAGAAGATTAAGTGGGGGACTATAGCAACCAATAAGATTTTAGCTCTCACTTTCCTATTACATACTACAGCAGGGGTTCTCAACCCTGTCCTCAAGTACCACTAACGGTCCAAGTTTTTTGAATCTCCTTGCTGGAGCTGTGCTCATAACAGACAGTTACATTTTAAAAGCTCCACAGGTGTTGCAGGGAGACCTACAAAACATGGACCGTTAGTGGTACTTAAGGATGGGGTTGAGAACCCCTGTACTAGAGAATGTCAGTTAAAATCTGATTGGTTGTTATGGGCAACATCTCAACTTTTCTAAACACACAGCTTAGTAAATCTGACCCTTGTAGTCTGTTTGTGCAAGGAGAGTGGTTAGAGCAAAAATCTCAGATGTCTGGATTTCACAGACCTGTTCGATCCTAGATGGATTGCTCAGTCTGCCATAACAATCTGACCACAGATGTGCAAACCCTATTAGGATGGGCACTGGGTTGGACGGAGTTTGACTCTATTATCGGGTAGAGTGAAGCCACTACATAATGTCACTGTCGTCTGCCTCAGAATGACACCCAGCGCAATCTGGGAAAGAAATACTCCCCACATCCTGTATGTGTTAAATAAAGAATGGCCCAGCAAATGAAATGATCCAACACTAGTCAATATGAAAGCACTTTTTCTACACAGATCATAAAAATGTAAGATAGGTTCAATATTGTACACTACAAAAAAAGAAATAGCTGCACACCACTTACCTGAAGACTGAAAGAGTGATGAAGGAGGCCTAGGTTGCAAGCTCCACAGATTTTCCACACTATTCCTGTCTTTAAGATCCAGTAAATGAATGAGAATAAGAGGATCAAGGTCCAATAAATTGCTGCTGGAGGCACTTATGTTGTTTCCACGCCTTGAGTTTCTGTTGCCACCATAATTGCTTGCTGGAAAAAGGAGGAAACAAAAGATCTCCCCTTTAATAACCTAGAAGCTTTCACAATCACGTGGGACTAATGTCAGTGCCATGATGCCAATAATAAAGGATATTATTGTTGCATGAGGAGAGCTCAGTGATACATAAAAACGGGTGCTTGTTGAAATGCAATTTGACAAGACATTTCTCATTAAAATTAGGGTAGTATGTGCATTTAATTACAGTTAGGTCTTAGCCCTAATGGCTAACATATATTGTTGAAATTGTGCAGTTAACAAAATACTTATAAATCAAATTGGATAATAATACGTCATCTTGGTGAAGACAAGTAGTCATCCACCTAGAAGTAAAAATAATCTTTAAACCCAGAGAACACTGGCAATTTCTTTTTCAGTTATAATACTGGCCACATACATTGCAATACAACAGCCACTGATTGGGCACTAGACCATATGACAGGATTAGCTGGTACATAAAAATATGTCTACACACACACACACACACACACACACACACACACACCTATTCATAAACGTTTGCATTATTTTTACTAATAAAACACAGCTACATGAAGGGGCTGAATACAGATTTCATATAACAAAATGTTTTATTTCATGATTCATATCTATGGCCATGATTCAGACTTAAGTGCTGCTTTATCCATACGTATTTTTAGGCACGGTTAAACTGCGCATGCGTGGTAACTTTATTTACGCAAGTTACGTTGGATTTTGGTATGGAAATCCATTAGGCATAACGAGATCCGTAAGAAGGGGCATGTCAGTCCCCCAAAAGAAGAGAGTTAAGAAAATTGGAAGGGG